>LBNU01038369.1:4750-21600 GCA_014162995.1 Artemisia annua | reverse complement strand
ACACAAGCAACACAAAACAAAAAAAAAAATATCCACGACTACATTGTGTTATTTGCCTTGGTGTCGCCCTTGAATTCGTCACGTTGAAATTTCTGGTGTCCCTTCACACAAACCTTCCGGTACCACTCCTTGGTATCCCTTCGAATCAAAATCTGTCCACTTCTTTTTGATTTATTGCAGCGAAACAAACCAAAAGGTGTTGTTAGGTTTTCTGTTTACTGCGCTTCGTTGTTGTTGTTTCCTTGTCCTGTACCAACACAAACTCCACTCAACGCCTCTCCTTGGAGTACTTCTTGCTTCCTTCGTTACGTATACGTCTCTCTTTTCCACATACAACGCTCCTTGCTTTGTGTTTCTTGCTTCCAAACCGGTTCGTTTTTCTTTACTATCCACAAGGTCTCCTTCTCCTACGACACCAATAACGTATTGATGTAGAACGTTGCAACCCTCTACGTAAATTAAGATTGTGCGACTATCCTGCTCTACGTTTTCCTTATTCCAAAAAAACTGTTGTTTCCTTTGCGAAGATTAGAAAACAATCAAAACTATCGTCTCGCTCCAAGAAAAAACTTGCTGTACCTGTTTCTTTTCCTGCGTATTTCTTTTTGGCTCGTACTCCGATGTGTCTCTTGTCTGGATTGTCGGAATACAGTTTTTGGCTTCGTCGTTATAATTCCCTTACTCTTGATGTCCACATTGTGTCCCAAACTTATTATAGATCGATATGTAAAGTTGCCACAATAATATGAATAAGTAAATCTGTTTCTCATAGCCTTTTAAACGTTTACAGTTTGGTTCTATATAACTTTTTGGAAGCGTGCAAAGGAAACGTGGCAAACCTCTTCCTTTGTCCAAACCGATTAAACAGCACATTCGTTTTAAGGGTTTCTAAATTAACACTTTTAGTCCTCTAACTTTAACTAATAATAAATAAGCAATGAACAAAGATTATCGGGTCACAGTTTTGAGTCTGTCCACATCAACCCACAAGACTTTTTAGTGGCCAAATAGACCCAATCACTTATACAAAATCTGTTACTTGGACTGTTATTGCTTCATCTGTGCTTGCTTTGTCATCTCTAGTACTGATTTGACCCTTGTAATCTATCTACCAACATATTTTATCATTTAAAATGTCAATCACCTATGTAGAAGAGCTTGGAGAGTGGATGAAATCTTGCTCCGGGAAATCATCCAATGCTTGAAGCATTCACCAAGGAAGGACTTGAAACGGATCCGGTGGTAGACTCCTACTTTTATAAATGTCAACTAAGTATCGTAAGACATGGATGGCAGACTTTAAAGCAGTTTTTGGCGTATTGCTCCTGCAGTTTGATGGCAAAATGCATTTAAGGTGCGATTAAGGCCTAAAAACAGCGAGTTGGTAATTTGTTCAATTGTTTAGAGGCTACTCGTTTGGAATGAGAGTGCAATTTGGATAAGCGTAATGCATGGATAGTCTAAATGACCCGACTTTAGCATGTCAAGGTTCTTTTTGTTCATCTCTATTCGCCTATTAGGATTGTAACTTATGGTGACATCCTTTAGCATGCATGCAGTTTTAACTCAAAAGTAGTTTTTTATACATTTAACAATCTTTTTTGAAGTTTTTATTGTTAGTGGACTTATTAGTATCAGACTTGGATTAATATTTGTATTTGATTAGCATTAGCCCAAGTGTTAGGGTATATATATTGGGACACATGTAATCTCACATTATGAATGAATTAATCACGTTTTACATTTATGACCTTATTATATTGCTTTTACTGTTTTAGCTATTAAAATCTATTAACGTATTCATGAGAGCCAATTACAATCTATGAACGTATTCTTGACTCTTGAGGGCCGGTACTCCTACCAAAAGCATGCGGTGGGCGGTTTTCATATTGTTCTCAGGCTAAACGTAATGTGGGGTTAATTCAAGGGTGAGACCCCATTAAGGTGGTGTTTGTTTTTCATTAAGAGGCTCTTAACAGCCTCTTAATCTGAACCGTTCAGACGCGGTCAGACATTTTGGTCGTTCAGACCGTTTGTTTTCTTTTCCCGTTCAGACGCGTTCAGAGGCAGTAAGATCTTAATGGTCTAGACTTGAGAGGGGTGTCTGAATGCCTCTTGTTGCCTCTTGCTGACAAAAAAAAAAAAAAAAAAAAAAAAAACCCACAAAAAAAAAACAAATTAACAAAGCAAGCAACAATGGTGCGGTTTAAAACCATGAGCTTTTTGTTTTCCGTTCAGATTGCCCGGTCAGATTCAGAGCAGTTTACTATTCAGATTCAGATTCAGATGGTGGGCGGTTCAGATTCAGATTTCAGGAGCCTCTTAAAAAACAAACACCACCAGTCACCACTTTGACTTAACAAAAAACACCGGTATTCAGTCACGCATTGTGATTTAACCAAAAAAGAGAGCAGAGGCCTATGTTGTGTGAGCTTTTAACTCATAATAATAAGATATTTTGTATAAGTAGATGTTGAGGTTAGGGACTAGGCGGTGAGGGGTTGAATAATGGAGTTGTTTGGTTTTTTCGAATGGCGCGGGTTGAATAATGATGATGAGTGACAAGGGAAATGATGTAACGCTCATGTGGTAGCGAGTGATGGTGTTTGTTTGGATCGTCACTACATTTAGCCATTTCCTCCTAAAGTTGCTTTCTAGATCAAATAGCTAGAATGTATATTTCAGGTCATCCCTACTTATCAAGATGAGTTATCTAGGTCAAAATTCAGGTACTTTTTTTCATTTTGATGATGTCTTAGCTTTGTATCTGTCTGGGCTTGTATAAGATGATCTTTTCATTAGTTTGGCCTTGCGAAAGGCCAAATAGCTTGTATACGACGATCTTTTCATTAGTTCTATACATGGTAGAACTAAAATATCATCTGACCATTTTTGCATATTTCATTAAGCTGTAAAAAGTTGTATTATGTGGGTATGCCATTCTTGTACTGCTTGTATAAACAAAAAAATGTGTGTTGTCAAATACTCAAATTACCTTCCTTAGTCAAACCTGAGAAAAAGATATAATACTAAAAAGGTCTAACGATAAAATCAGACTTTATACAAAAGATGCGTATGCGTATACAATCAAATAATTCAAGATGCTGAGTTGATTATTTGTGTATGATTGATGGTGACCGGTTAAATGAAATATAAGGACATGGATGCATTATATGTTTATTTTTCCTTTTGAAAATGATTTCCCCATGGCCTATTGTGTCATTGTCACTTGTCACGAAAAAAAATAAAATAATTAAATACCAACTAGAAAACGAACTTACGACATTAACACTTTTCGAGTATATACAAAAAGAAACTCGCTTATAGGCAACTAACTTCGAAATGCTACTTAATGATTATTTTAATGTCAGATGGTAGCTCCTTTTTATATATTAGTACCGACTTATGGTTCATATATTTTTAACATGTTCTTTATTTTTCATTATTGGGGTAGAAACCATCAAGAATCCAACTTCCTATACTATACTATATACTATACTACCTAGTACTAGTACTATCACTAATATATACATAACCTACCTATATACTATATACTATACTTACTATACTACACTCTACTCATTATATATACATACCGCTATACCTATATACCCGTACGTACCTATATATAGTACTACATATATACGTATTGAATGAAGCACAAACTTTTGTATAGTTCATTAGGGGTGTTTCTTTTTTTTCCTTAGCTAAGGTCATGTGGGTCCCATGTTCTATATGGGTGTCTTAATGGGGGGAGATCATATTTATATCCCTTGTGGATATAGAGGCATTAGTGGAAAAATGTGGGCTCCACATAAAAAAAACATTATTAAATACTTTGTGTGGACCCATTCCCTTAGCTAAGGGAAAAAGAAACACCCCCTAAGTCTTATACTACTATGATTTTGTTTTCAGCTTTAATTCCTTTTACTGTTATATAATTTTACGACAAAATTGTGTTATATTGCCGATAAAATGTAAAAATGAATTAGGCTGGTTAGAAAAGGATGTGGAGTAAACGACTCGAGTCATATAATTTGTGTCAGGAAATTTGCATTTTTAAAACACGGTGACACTTATTTACGATTTAACTTAACTTAACTTTGTGGCATATGTTAGCCCGAATTATTCATTATGTATTTGTATTGGGCTCAAACCCATCTTTAGAATGATCCATGTAGATTATTGAATGAAAGATCGATCATTACCATTCTAATAATTAGGTCTTGCCAAGATAATCTCCCTTCATGTGCTTGTTATATTGCAACTCCATTTTGTTGTCTTGGTCAAATTTAGTTAATGAACTTTTTCCACTTTGTAACGGTAGTCAATTTCAAACACAGTAATTATGGCTTTGATCCTTATCGAGTTATCGTGGAGCACATGAGCAGGCTTTGGCCGTATTCTGCTGCGGGTCCGAAAAATATATACTCTTTAATTTTTCTATTCTGCTTACCAGTTAAGAGTTTTTGTCTTATTTAGTATGCAGCCAAAGATATATATAGCCTACGTAGTACATTTTTTTAGCATCTTAGGCCCGTTTGGTTTGTAAGTGGGATTGGAATTGGATTTGAATTTGGGAAAGGTTTAAAGAATTGGATTTAAGTATATGTTTGAATTAAATGAGGAGAGAGAAAATAAATTATTAATAAAATATATAAATTATTATTTATAAAATTGTTATATAAAGAAATGTGAGGAGAGTAATAAGTGGGTCCACTAAAAATATAAATACTCACCAAAACCCACTCATCTACTTATCATTCAATCTTTCATTCCTAATTACATTCCATCTCTTTAAATTTACAACCAAACATATGTTATTAGTCACATAAAACCAAAAACCCATACCAAACCCCCAAACCAAACGGGCCGTTAAAGTCTTAAACACACAACTTTACTACACCAGTAATCAACAATGTGTCTAGCAACAGTTGAAGCCTTCCTTTTGAGAGGAAAATGTAGGTTGTTTGGCAGAGCATTTCATGGATGGGTTATGGGTGCCTAAGGATGCCACACTCCAATTCTACCTTACGACTGTGGTGGCAGGATGAGTGGCTTGATAGATTGAAGTTATGGAAATGTAGCTAGATGGTAGGTGCNTAAAAAAAAAAAAAAAAAAAAAAAAAAAAAAAAAAAAAAAAAAAAAAAAAAAAAAAAAAAGTGTGTAACAATGATACCAATAACGTAATCAACAATGTGTGTAACAATGGTACCAATAACATCGATATTGTAAAACTATTTAGTATTATATGCGAAAGACGAGAAAATAGAAATAAATATGTTCTTTCTTAAACTGTTTGTGTGTTGTCAGGGAAACAAATATTGATATGGATAAGGTATGGAAACAAATAAAAAATGGAGTTTTGCTAACGACAACATTAAAGGTTGTGATTAATTAACAAAACGTCTTTTGTTGCATTGTCATCCATGAAAAATTATGATTGACTGACTATTCTGAAGAAAAAAAGCGGATACAAACCCAAGAAAATAGAGAACAACATGCATGTGATTGTGATCGGATGACTTAATATTTTACAATGAATTGTAGTGAAAATCATCTTGTTAACCACGACATACGTTGTTCACACATGAGTAAGACCGCGCTACATTCACGCGAAAGAATATGCCATTAATTTCCGTCACCCAAGGTTACACTAACACCATTACGTGAGTTTCGCCCCAAGTTGAATCTAGACCCTTCCAAAACTATGTTTGTGCACTTCGATCATATTAGCTCGCTAAGCACAAAACCAAGCTCTTCATGCTATATGAAACATGACGTTTCACGCACGATATAACCATCTATATACTAAACTAATGGTATCTAGTTGAGTTTATTATAATAAGCCATTTTATCCGAAAGAGTAGTGTTTTATATAAATTTTAGAGCAGGGTGAGAGAAGAGTAGAGTTATATTAAATACCAAACTTTTCTTACATATTAAGGGACTCATCCCCACCATCAAGCATTTTAATATTTCACTCATTTTTTATAATTTAAATATCTCTTAAACCGTTAATCGTTAAGCGAAAATAATTACACCATCGCGACGAGTATTTAATTATCTTTCTATAAGCGGGCACTTTGATATACTTTCGACAAAAAAAAAAATCGTTTTTTTCACGTTTTTTTTCGTGGCCGAAAAAATCATATATGATATATCATATAACATATCATCTCAACCTATATATAGAACAAGTGTGATTGCTATTTTTAGATGCAAAAACTCTCCCAAAATTCTAAAAGAATGACACGTGAAAACATCACTACTTTTAGTAAGATTTCAAAATTTTTTTTCAACTAATTCGGGAGAAACACAAGGAGGTAGATTATGGAAGTATATTAATAGTGAAAATCCCTGGAAATAAGGAAAATATATGTTGAAATGATATGTGTGCAAATATACAACAAATTATGCATATGATGCAACTTGAATATTAGCAAAAAAATTAATCAAGCCGCCCCTATGTCTTAGGCAATCGAGTGGGATATTGAATAAATGTGATTTGTTATAATTTTTATTTAGAAATACACTAAACACATAAACACAACTACTTCGGGTTGTGTGAGATAAAAAGGAAGATAAGTATTTCACTCACTAACCAAGAAATCAAATAGAAAAATTAAAGGTAACCAATACTATTTGATTTGTTATACGTTTTATTTAGTTATTTATGTGTTGATTCCTTTTCTTCTTCTTTTTTTNTCTTTTTTTCTTTTTTTTTTTTTTTGATGTTATTGTAAGTTTATTAACCATGTTCGATTGTACAAAAATTACGAAATCATATAAGATATGTTTAAGGATTGTGCTTGCATATATATTATTTATTTTCGAATATAAAAGAGTTATAAGACATGTGATGATCGGTTGAAGGATATGATTTTAAATAAAGAATAGATAATCACCATATATGTGGAAATGATTGCACCATTTTAAGGGATGCCGAAAATTATTCAAAGTATAAGGAATGTCAAATTTTGAAAAATCAAGCTATCCCTACAAAAATGCACAATCCAGCAAACATTCCATGGATAAGTGTTCATCTCCTAAGCATCCATATTCAAATTTTAAAATGATTCGTATCAAAATCATTTTCAAATGAAATATGATCCTCTAATACCGAAACTTATGCCATTTTGAATATGATAAACCCTAATACTTTGAATCCTATAAATACCGCTGCACTGTAAATCATCAACCACGCTTTTCCTATCATTCTTCAGTAATCAGTAATTTCAAGTATCTATACTAAATTTATGCGTAAATAAATTCGAATGTTCTATATGTTCTATATCATTAGTTTAAACGTTTGTATTTTTTTATTATGAGCAGGTTTCAAGATGAGCCAAGTGCCATACACTGAGTTGTGCGATGTCGGCCCCATGCTTGACGACATTACTGTCGTTGCCAGATGCATCAGCATATGGCATTCTCATGCTAAAGGAAGACCTAATGATCCATGGAGTTTGGATGCTGTTTTTATGGATCCTCATGTTTGAATACATGCATGTTTGTGTTTTTTATGTGAATTGTTTTTGTTTTAATGAATATTTGAATTATGCATATTGTTTTTGTTTTAATGAATATATGAATTATGCATATAAAACGTTGACAGCATATTTACGTTCAAATGAGGAAGTTGTCTTGAATGTGGCATCCAGTGGTATAGCAGCGCTTTTGCTAGAAGGTGGTAGGACTGCTCATTCTCGATTTGCAATCCCTGTTAATGTTATTGAAGACTCTATGTGTTCTATAAGTGTCGACAGTGATCTTGCCGAACTATTACGAATGGCTAAGCTTATAATTTGGGACGAAGCGCCTATGATGAACCGATTCTGTTTTGAAGCTTTTGACAGGACGATGCGTGATATAGTATCATCTCAAACACCGTCTGCTGCAGACATGGTTTTCGGTGGAAAGGTAATATTATTAGGTGGTGATTTTCGACAAATACTACCTGTAATACCTAATGGCAGTAGGCAAGATGTTGTACACTCCTCACTAAACGCGTCATACCTCTGGCAGCATTGTACCGTCTTGAAGTTAACTGTGAATATGAGATTACATGTAGACAGTGATCCTGCGCAATCTATAGAAACCAAAGAGTTTGCTGATTGGATTCTTGACGTAGGTGATGGAAAAGTTGGTGGACCTAACGATGGTGAAGCTGTTGTTAAATTTCCTAATGATATGCTTATTCCAGATTCGGATAATCATGTGCATGCTGTCATACAACATATTTATCCTAACATAATGGCTAATTTATGGAACCCGACTTATTTCCAAGAAAAAGCCATACTCGCTCCTACACATGACGAAGTGGATAAAGTTAACCAACATATGATGTCTATGCTAGAAGGAGAAGAACGTATATACTATAGTTCGGATTCAGTAAGCAATACGGATGTGGATTTGAATGTTGATGAGTCTTTATACACGTCTGAATTTCTTAATAGCATTCGTATGTCAGGTATTCCGCACCATGAACTGGTATTGAAGGTAGGTGCCCCTATAATGTGTATGAGAAACATTGACATAAGGAATGGTCTTTGTAACGACACAAGGTTACACGTATTACGTATGGGAACTATTAATATAGAAGCACGGATCATTTCAGGTTGAAAGGTTTGAACAGTGTGTGATATACCCCGGATGATCATAAGTCCGTCCAGTACTAAAATGCCCTTCAAGTTGAATAGAAGACAGTTTCCTGTTTCTGTTTGTTTTGCTATGACCATAAACAAAAGCCAAGGTCTGACGTTATCTCAGGTTGGATTATTGCTACAACGTACTGTCTTTTCTCATGGTCAGTTATATGTCGCTCTTTCGAGAGTTAAGAGCAAGGGAGGTCTTAGAGTACTTTGTTGTGATAGAGATGGCAACTACACTGATGAAACTCTTAATGTGGTCTACAAAGAAGTGTTGCATCGCCTTTAAACCATTTAATTGTTTTTATTTTCTATGTATTTTGATGTATTTTTATTTATTATTATTGTATTACAATTAATATTTTCTATCTTATGAAATTTCTTTTTAATGTATATTTTATTCTTGTGATAGGTTGAGATTTTATTTTAGTATTTAATATATTAATTGTCAAAATAAACTAATAAAACTAGCCCGCTCATCGGGCGGGTCTTGAAGCTAGTATATGATATATCATATATGATATATCATATGTGATTTTTTCGGCCACGAAAAAAAACGTGAAAAAAACGAAAAAAAAATTTTGTCGAAAATATATCAAAGTGCCTATCTATAGAAAGATAATTAAATGCTCGTCGTAACCGTATATTTTTTTTCGCTTAACGATTAACGGTTTGAAAGATATTAATATTTGAAAAAAAAAAAAAAAAAAATGGATGAAAGTGGGTTTTTTAAATTGTTGTTATTAATCTCATCCATTAGATCAAATAAAGATGAATGATGGAGATTAGTCCATTGGTATATAAAAAAAAGTTTGGTCCTCAAATGATCTTAAATCGGTTAGAGAAACATAAAATATATGCCTAAATGTTTGAGTAACCTATTCATTATTTGACATACATAAACACACCTTATGTATATTTTCTCACTTTAAATCTACATTTTGGCACACATATTAATCATGTAGTCAGGCGTGTTGTGAGCATAAAAGTTAAGCCTATATAACATTTTCGTAAATCCTATTAATAATATACCAAAAACCAAGGTTGTTATGATCGGGATCCTACATAAGATTTTGATTTTTTATTTATTTATTTGTTTATTATTATTTTTTTTTTCAAAATGATTGCATAATCGAAACAAGGTTGAAAATGCGACTAAATGTTTTTCTCTATTATGAGTTATACAATTTTAGAGAGTATATAATATTACCAAACTATATGCGATTATTTTATGAAAATTAAATTTAAACGCCATAGTAATAATATTAATAGGGGGGAAAAGACAAAAATGGATCGGGCAACTTATGTCTAGTCACTTTTTAGACTTTTTTTTTTTTCTCTTTCCTCTTGTGGATCAGGGCAACTTTCAAAATGAGCGACTCCATATAAGCGCGACACGTGTCCTTAAACTTTGTGAATAAAGTACACAACTTGTAAGTGTGTGTAAGGTATATGTAAGGTATGTGTAAGGTATTTCGTATCGGGCAACTTGTAAATACTGGGTAACCGTATTTGGGCAACTGTACATTTTTTGTCTTTTAGTGAACAATTACTTTAAATAAAATAATATTAAAGGACATCTGTCAACATGTACTTTGGGGCAACTTATGCATTATTGGTGGGCAACTCAAAGAACAGTTTTTTGGGCAACTTATTAATTGGGTAAATAACCATTAAGAAAACACGCACCTTCCCACAACCCATTTGTATCCCACCGTGAAAATGCAAACAGTAAATTCATCCTCTCCGCCTTCCAGATCAAACCATAACAGTGACTGTTAAACATTTAAGAACCCTTATATATATATACATAAAATAACATTCTTGTTTATAAAGGTTGTATTTAGCATGTTTTTGTTTATGTTATAAAATTTATGGTTACATATATATTATTTTAAATGAAATTTGATATATTTATAATTTAGAAATTGGTTGTTAATATTATTGGTTGAGTTGCTTCCATGCAGTATAATTATTACATCTTTGAAAGTTGCTTAATACCTACAATGTCTACAACATGATTTCCAAACTAATATGTTCAGATCATTTATTAATATAAGTAAATTTGTATCTCATTTATTCACAACATAGGGAATCTCAACTACAACTACTTCCTTATATCTCCTCTCATCCTCCTGAACAGTAAGTTTCATCGACACTGTTATTGATTGATCATTGTTTGTGTTTTCAGTTCACTTATCATTCGTATTGTTTAACACCTGAGCATTAATCATATGTTCTTTACTGTATTACACTCTTTTTTTCCATTTAATATGTAATAATTGATTTTTAAGTAAGCGATTCATTTTGTTTGTGATTATTAGTTTAGTTTCTGTTTTTTAGTGATTAGGTTGTGCTGTTTTCCTTGATCATATCTTATGCATGTGGCTAATTATGTGAACCTTAAGATTGAGTTTTGTGTTAAAGAGTTTCCTTGGATTTTGTTACAGATGATTACATTTTTTGGTATTTTGATAATTATAACATGAAGTGGTAATATCTTGTTACATTGATTCGTTTGCTTGTATTTGTATTAGGATTAAGAATCTTTTTACCTAATTGTCTTGTTATGATTTAAAGCAATTTTGCTTATGATGATAAATGGGATAACATTGATGTTTCACTTTAATGTTTTTAAGCTGTTTTTTAAAGATTCAGACAATATATTTTGTAGAAGAAGAAGAAGGTGGATCAATGTTCATTATATAAAGTTTGGATTTTGTTCTGTTTTTTTGTTCCCTGTTTTTTTTCATATAATTCTTTTATGTCTAATGCTACAATGTACTATTTTTTGTTTTGGTCTTTGAAGATGCCGATTGAATTTGTTGTGCAACTGATCCACCACGATGAGTATCCTGAAGAGCTTCTACTACCTGACTCATTTGAAGAGGAGGCATACAATGGAAACAGGTCTTTGTATTTGTCTGGGTTGGCAAGGAACCGGAAAAAGGTTTCTATATTCAGAAATCGATTTGGAGTGTATGGGATCAGAGGCAAAGTTTGGGATGAGTTTGTTGAGGAGAACTTGAATGAGGATTTAAATGTACTCCACTTTATAGAGGAAGGGGACGATTCATTTTACGTCACAGGATACGATGATGATGGGAAACAAATTGGAGGATATGGAGATGGAAATCAAGGTTATCTTCGGTTTCAGTCACGCGTATCACCTTACCAAGACTTAGGCATAAATCAGGTACAAATGTTATGTTTTCCTTGTTGTTTTTATAAACTGAATATATTTTATATAGAAACTGTGAACCTAATCGGTTACTTAGAGCTCACAATTAAGCAATCCCTCTCTTTCATTCCTAACTTAATGCGATTAGAACTGATACTTTCTAAAAGTGTGTTACAATACAAAATATCAAATCCAAACATCTCCTTATTGATACAATAGATGATTAATTGTGTTAAAATCAATATGAACCTAACCTCAAACAAAATAGTTATTTGTTATATAGTGTGGCATATATTTGTCAACGATTTTTAAACTGTGTCTGAAATGAGCCAAATGGTTTGGTATATGTTTTTTATCTTCAGACTATTCCTGCTGAATTTGTTGCTGGTTTTGGCAATGAAGGTGAGATTATGTTCAGATGTGAAGGTGACATATTTAATGTTAATGTCAGTCGGGTGAACAGTGATGGTGACGGTGTCCCTGCCGACTATGTGCTTAACCAAGGTAACTGGAATGCTTTGTGTGAAGAAAAGGAAATGGAATTTGGTGACATTGTAGTGTTCACAAAGATAAGGAACAATCTGATTAATGTAATGGGTTTTATTGTCGATGGGAGTAGTAACACAAATGTTCAATTCCTTGGTGTCACTCGGCTGAATGTAGTGCAACCACATGTGCCATATGAAGATGCAAGTAAGATTTTATAATGCAATTAGATATAAATATTTTAAATGTTTATATCTTTTAGTTTATTTTTTCTTTATTGAGTAAATTATATTATGTTGTTTTGCAGAGGATGATCGAATGTATCATTTATGCATGTGGCCTGGTCACCGTGAACACTTTCAAGAAAGGACTGACGTGTTTTATAAGAGGTTTTATGAGATCTTGGCATTCAATCGTCTAGTAAGTTTTAATATATACTTTTTATTTATAATCTGCTTTTATTCATATTACTGGTAGCATTGAATTTGATGACCTGTTTGCGCAAGTGCAGTCTATCCCTGCTAAATTCCAAGGAGAAAATCCAATGCACATGTACAGGAAGGCTTTGCTGAAACACAACCAACTTGAGTTAGAATTCTCCGTCAGGATGGATCATCATCACGAGAATCCTGCAAGGACCAATCATGTAAACATGTATGGTGAATGGGCATGGTTTGGCCAGCAATGTGGTTTTGGCTATACGAAGATGTTAAGGTTCAGATTGATGTGGGTTGTGAATTATTTGGAGGATGGCGAAGAAACACGTTACCCTGTTTTCCATGTATGTTAAATGCACTTTTGTGTTCTAGTTGGTGTGTCCTTATTTCTATGGTTAAGTGCTAGCCAAAAAACTCTTTAGAAATGTTTTAACTTTTGGGTATCTTAAGTTGCAACTGTATCATGGATGTGTTGCATTAGTACTACTTGAATATGACTATGAACTTAAGTGTATTTTACTTATTAACCTCTATAATGTAAATTATGGTTGTTTGTTATATGTTACTCCTTAAAGTAATATAGTTGTATCAATTGCTGTATATCGTTGATTACAATACTTTTATGTCACAACATAATTAACCTTTTGTATCATGAATTTTAAAAGAAATAGTGTTTTTTCTGTAATCCTTTGTCTGTGATTCACAAAAGGTTAATCTGTTAACGATACTACCAAGAAAATTGGTTTGATGTTACTGGTGAGGATTTATGGCACATAAGAGGTTCATAACAGGAATATATTAATGAGGAGCAACCCCTCACAGGTTTCATGATTCAAAACAAATAGTAGTCATATGTCGATTGTTAATCCAAATTATTTAACAAACATGAAATATGGGTATTGGCTTGTTGTAAGCATCTTCAATGTGCAGTTCGTAACGGAAAAGTTTGATTCGAATCATCTTCCCTTCTTCAAACCCACAATCAAGTCCAAACTGCTTCCAATTGCCTTGCATCACCAACGATTTGATTTTAAAAGGGTTGTTCCTGTCTGCAATGACCTTCAGCTTTATTGAATATGTCCAGTCCATGTGAGCGATCCGTCCCTTTTTGTATTTTTCCATGTTTAAGTCGTCCCAAATATCTGATTCAATGACCTGTTCATTTGAAAGCGTAACCGGCTTACTATTATATGCCTATTAAAGGAAAATTTAGTTACCTCTTGTGCAATCGGTATGGATGACTTACCAATGGATAGTGGTACCCTGCGTCCGGTTTGAACCTTGTGTAGACCACCCTGTCTTCATTCCAATGAGCGGCGTGGTGGTACCATGTGCAGATATGATGCATTCTTGGATCTGCAACATTCATATGCAGTTTTATTTTTGATGGAAAGAATAATTTTAAATTAACGAAAGTGTGTTGTTATTACCATTAATGTCACGGTTGAGTATTGGTCTTGGTGGCCTTTTTAGGAATGTTGTTCTTATATCTTCTTTACTGAGACCAAGACCATCGTATCCACCTATGACCACCACCGACAGCTTATAATCTGGTAGATTTGTAAACACGAGTTGCTATCCCCATTGTATATCCGCTGTTACAACAAAGTCGTCCCATCCATAACCCGTCAGTCCATTCATCCAGACATTGCTATCTTTCCAAGGCTTAATCCTTTTATGGCGAACGGTGAATACCATTCCTGCGTAGATGAGTCTAAACGTATTTTGCCATATATCTTGTAAGAAATCTCCTGGTAGCAACTGTATGCATAAAAATGAAGCATTAATTTCATCAATGTTACATAATTGGAATTCAGACATTAATAGTTTGATTGAGTTGTACCGTTATTCCAGGAGTATAGGTTGCCAAACATCTTATCATTCTTGGTCCTATTTTACTTCTATCATATCCAGCACACTCTGATCCGTTCTCATCATATACTGTCACATAATAATCATCCTTTCCTATCCTTATAAAATGCATCGTCTTGGCGCTAGCAGGTACATTCGATTCAACAAATGCAACCCATTCACTATCACTAAGGACCCATTTACCGTTCAAGTTTTGCAGTTTTGTTTTGTAACGGTACCTATCTGTTCCATTCAGATAAAGCATGTCACTCTGTTCCTTGAAGTACTCTTTAAAAACATCAGGTAAGATCTGTTTTGAGAGTTTCATCGATAAGTCAGTTATTCTTTTATTCTTTTTCTAAAAAAAGTATAAGTTTTCAAATGGTTATTTAAAGTTTTTGTGTGCAACCAAAACGATTACCTGCTGGGTTCCTTCCGTGTGTCGCATATATTGGAATAGAAATTGTTGTGCCATCCTGATTTTTGATGATAACCAACAGAGCATGCAGATACTATCATAGATTAGGATATTCAGTTGTATTGTGTGAAGAAATTATATTGTTTTGATTGAGTATATCTACTCATCATTTTAAATCACTTATAGGATAAACAGATTGCTTTGTAATTCCACATCACACTAAACATTAGAATCGCACAAATTCAATACTTTGTAACTGCGCTCACTTAAATAATTGGTAAGCTCTATATCTTACGGAAGACTCTAAAAACCAACATCTATGTTAGTTTCTGCACATGTTACAAATTTCTCAATCCTAGCATTTGATGGACCTAACCGTGTGCAATGCGACTTGGTCATCATTACCTTTTGCTTTACTTTCTAAAAACAGGGCAATTCTATTTCTTGGCTATTAACTTGCTGACTATACAACACTTGAATATGCTTATGATTGTGGTCTGTATATCGGAAAACAATGCAATGTTGTGGTCTGTATATCTATTTAGTATTGTAAAACAATTACATCGTAAACAAACAGCATTCTAATTCTTCATAACAATAAACATTAAACACGTAATAATGTGATATTTGATAACCGCGCTTATGTAACTTATTGGTAACATTTACTTCTTTAGGAAGATTAAGGAAACTAACATCTAGGGAACTTTTTACATATGTTACAACTGAATCTATCATAGTAGTTCATTGACCTGAACATGTTGAAGTTTGTGACGCTTAAAGACTCAACAGGAAGGACCGATATACGGTACAATAATCAATCATGCTTATAATGTACGATATCTAGCCATAACCTCAAACCAAGTTTTGTGAAATTATAAACTAACAAAAACTTAAATAAATAAGCATAGTGCACTGGGGCTTGGTCATTATTTTTTTTCTCTCTCCATAGGAAACGTTAGCATCGTAGTAGTTGTATATGGACCCTAAAAATTATCTTTGCTTAATTTTTAGTAACCAAAAGGTTTGGTCCCCAAAAACAGCTATGTTATTGGGTGATTATCCATGTGTCTACTATACAATAATTAAATGAGCTTATGATTGTTGTCCTAACATAGTTTTAGATTTTGCCTAATTCAATGCAAAGCAATTTGTTATCTAAAAGAAAATACAATGGGATGGTTCGATTTAATCCTAAACTTTGATAAGTATTTATTCAAAACAGGTTAATTGTTGTCGTTACCTTGGTTTTTTACTCTGATTGTTGTTTGGCTCTTCAAATACTTAAATGTGATGAACTTCTGAATCCCTTTTGAGTTGATCTCATTGAATGTGATCAATATTTGATCTGCATGTTTTATAATGGTGGTAAACCGCCATTTGGTTGACTTTGACCTTTTTTTTTATCCCAAATAAATAGTTTTAAATGAAAACATAATTGTGATATATTACCTTCATTTTTTTAAAAATTAATAAATTAAAATCAAAACATTTTTTTAATGAGTACATAATTCTTAGATATTTACATGTTGTTTATTTATTTACTTAAATTTTGATTTATATATATATATATATATATATATATATATATATATTTTTTGTGAGTTATACCAAAATATATGTCGTTCATAACCATCTTCACCGTATGGAACAACAATGTGATATAGGAGTGCAAGATAGGAGGATGTAGTTCACTTATCGTCTTAGTTCCGCTTTCTTGCATGTGTAGTACTATTATCCCTCTTATTTGTTACCGAATCAAATACCCCAACAATAAGTCCTGCCACTTCATCTCGGTGGTAGATGTATTCCACTTCGATCGCGTTCC
>LBNU01038368.1:68854-80658 GCA_014162995.1 Artemisia annua | reverse complement strand
GATGAAAACGAGTTGATTCCAACTCGACTGGTTACGGGATGGCGTGTGTGCATTGACTATCGTAAGTTAAATGACGCCACCCGCAAGGACCATTTTCCTCTACCCTTCATGGATCAGATGCTTGAGAGATTGGCGGGAAACGAGTACTATTGTTTCCTTGACGGCTTCTCGGGTTACTTTCAAATCCCCATTGATCCACAGGATCAAGAAAAGACTACCTTCACATACCCTTATGGAACCTTTGCTTATAAACGTATGCCTTTTGGCTTATGTAATGCTCCAGGTACGTTCCAAAGGTGTATGATGGCCATATTTTCCGACATGATCGGAAAAACAATGGAGGTCTTTATGGATGACTTTTCGGTCATTGGGGATTCATTCCAAACATGTCTATCCAATTTAGAAAACATGCTGAAAAGGTGTGAAGACACCAATCTTTGTCTAAATTGGGAGAAGAGTCATTTTATGGTCAAAGAAGGCATTGTCCTAGGCCATAAGATATCAAAGAACGGGATTGAGGTTGACAGAGCTAAGGTTGATGTCATTGCTAAATTACCTCATCCCACTACCGTCAAAGGTATTAGGAGTTTTTTAGGTCATGCCGGATTCTATCGTAGATTCATACAAGATTTTTCTAAAATCTCCCGGCCCATGACCCATCTTCTTGAAAAGGATACTCCTTTTATCTTCTCACCAGAGTGCATTGAAGCTTTTGAAACATTAAAGAAAAAGCTTACTGAGGCACCCATTCTAGTTGCCCCCGACTGGGATTTACCCTTTGAACTCATGTGCGATGCAAGTGATTTTGCTATCGGTGCAGTCCTGGGGCAACGAAAAACTAAACACTTTCAGCCAATCCACTACGCAAGCAAAACTATGACTGAAGCTCAAACTCATTACACTACAACGGAAAAAGAATTATTAGCCGTGGTGTATGCATTTGAGAAGTTTCGGCCTTACTTGATATTGACTAAATGCGTAGTGTATACGGATCACTCTGCTCTAAAATATCTCTTTGCAAAACAAGATGCGAAGCCGAGATTGCTCCGTTGGGTTCTCCTCCTACAAGAATTTGATATCATTATACGTGATAAAAAAGGAGCTGAGAACCTAGCTGCAGATCATCTGTCCCGATTAGAGAACCCACACCAAGATGTTTACGAGAAAAAGGAAATAAATNGAGTGCATTGAAGCTTTTGAAACATTAAAGAAAAAGCTTACTGAGGCACCCATTCTAGTTGCCCCCGACTGGGATTTACCCTTTGAACTCATGTGCGATGCAAGTGACTTTGCTATCGGTGCAGTCCTGGGGCAACGAAAAACTAAATACTTTCAGCCAATCCACTACGCAAGCAAAACTATGACTGAAGCTCAAACTCATTACACCACAACGGAAAAAGAATTATTAGCCGTGGTGTATGCATTTGAGAAGTTTCGGCCTTACTTGATATTGACTAAATGCGTAGTGTATACGGATCACTCGGCTCTAAAAAATCTCTTTGCAAAACAAGATGCAAAGCCGAGATTGCTCCGTTGGGTTCTCCTCCTACAAGAATTTGATATCATTATACGTGATAAAAAAGGAGCTGAGAACCTAGCTGCTGATCATCTGTCCCGATTAGAGAACCCACACCAAGATGTTTACGAGAAAAAGGAAATAAATGAAACCTTTCCTCTCGAGACACTAAATGCGGTTGCTTTTCGTGGAAACTCTACCACCCCATGGTTTGCTGATTTCGCAAATTATAAAGAAAAGTCAATATTAGTCCATGGGAAGTCAAAATTATTCATTTCTAGTCCCTGGATAAAAGTTTCATCAATTGGCAGATAAGGTCCCTCAAGTTTCAAAAATGGCAAAAATAGTCCCTGGGTATTCAAAACTTGGATTTTATCACAAAATACCCTTATACTATTCATAAAATACAATTTGGAACATTTTTGATAAACTTTGGATATTTACATGTTTAGTCCCTCAAAATCCAAAATATTACATATTTAGTCCTAAGGTTTATAAAAAGGAAATTTTCAACTTTGGTCCTTAAACTATTCACATATGGCAAATATGGTCCTTGTGAGAAGTTTGGAAAAGTTGCACAACAGGTCCCTCAAGATTTTCAGAATTACATTTTTGGTCCTTGTTTAATTCCAAAACCAAACGGACCCTTTATACTTATAAATCCAAATCCAAAACAACCCTTAGCCCATTTTTCTTTCTTTCTTTCTCTGGCCCAAACCACAAGCCCAACCCACCATTCAAAATATAACTCCCTCCACCTCATCCCCTCTTCCCCGTTCACACCTCAACACCACCTCCATCCTCCACCTCCTGCTTCCACCCACTTGCCCATCACCTCAGCCACCCCAAACCATCATTACCTCACCCTAGACACGCCACAATTAATGCTAACCTACAATTGTTGACCAAACGGTCAACAACAGCTTTTCCCGCCAAAATTACATAAAGGGCTAGGATCAATTTGAGGCCATCCAATGGCTAGGAATGAAGTGGGAAGTGATCAGAGACATGGGAAAACCCTAATTTGAAGCCTATATAAAGAGAAGAAAGAGAAGAGAAGAGCAGTTCACATTTTAGTTAAATTTCATGTCGTTTTATGCTTAATGTTCTAAATTCTCTGTAATTTTCATTCCATAGTACTTTGTTAACCTTATTTAC
Organism: Artemisia annua; assembly: GCA_014162995.1. Lineage (NCBI taxonomy): Eukaryota > Viridiplantae > Streptophyta > Magnoliopsida > Asterales > Asteraceae > Artemisia > Artemisia annua. Next base: position 77,984 of record LBNU01038368.1, on the reverse strand, counting down.
TGTTATTCAATATAATTCAGTCTTTTATTTCAGTATTTCTTTTAATTTCAGTATTTAATTTTCATATTGTCCCTTTCAAGTGTGAAAACCTTGAATTGTGGTTTTGATTGTGTTCTATGGACTGAATAAGCTCATATAAGCTCCTAGAAAGCTTCTAAAAGCTTTTAGAAACCATAAAACTCAGTTTAGGATCAAAAAGCAAAAATACAAAAAAATTCAATAAATTCAGTGAAAAATCAAAAATCAGTCTCCAAGAAGAAAGAAGATGTTTCATGGTGAATTCTTGATTGCTCTGGGTTGTAGTGCTTAGTGGTAAGCTATAGGATTGGTTCTTGGTCCTTGGTTCTCTGTCTAAGCCTGAATTCCATTTTGTAAGCCACTTTTCCCAATTTTGGCATTTCACTGTTCTTGTGTTTAAATCTGCTTATGTATGCTTGATTTGTGTTTCTTTGGTGTATGTTAGTGATATTATAGCTTAAAATCAATAGGTTGTTTGATAAGTTTGATAGTTGCTTGAAAATCCATTTTCACTGTGAAAATAGTGAATCTTGGATTCTTGTGTTCTTGTTGTTATAATTGTTGTTTATGTGTTTGAATCTGCTTAATATAAGTAGTTATGATGTTTAGAATCAATCTTATGGTTTAAATCTTTGATTTGCTTTGAAAATCTCATTTTCATAAATCTGTGAAGAATGTTTGGTTTTGCTGTCAATTTGGTTTTCCAGTGTTTATGTGTTGTTGTTCTTGATCATTTTATGTTCACATAGGTCCATATAGTTCATACAAACAATAGAATCCAGTACTCATTTGAGCAAAAGTCAAAATCACTCTTGAATCCCATTGTGTGAATCTGTGTTGGATGTTTATGTGTCTAAATCATGATTATGTGTTCTAAAATTGTTAGGATTGCTTAATCTAGTTTCCTTATAGTCTAAAACATCACATTCAGTAAGTAGATCAAGATCAAAACTCATATAAGTCAACTTAGGTTCATAATCTAAAAGTCAAAATTTCATGCCTGCAGTTTTTGAATAAAAAGTAGAATTTTGTCTAGGCTTTGTTATTCAAGTTCTTGATTAGTGCTTTTGGATTTTTAATCTTTGGTTGCTTATCTTTCTGTGTGATTTTTGTTAATTTTTTATTTGCTAGTTTAACTGCTTATTCAGTGCTTTCTTTTAAGCACTTTTTCAAAAATATGCCCTGTGCACAGTTGTGATACCTAGTTTCATAAGCTTGCACAAGCTTCATTAAAGCTTGTTTGATTGTGCAATTTGTTGATTTGGGAAGCCCTTGTGGCTGTTTACATGTTCTAAGTGCTTATTTGCCATTCCAGCTTATTTGTATTGCTTAAATTTGCTTATCTTGTTTGCAAAAACTCAAACCAATACACTGAGTGTTCAGTGTAATTGGCAAAGTTCATAAGCTCATCACAAGCTCATTTCTTGAGCTTAGCTTGTGATTTTTGGTTCTTTGAGAAGCCAAGCAACCCAACTTCTTATCTCAGTGCTTATTTTCCCATTTCTAGCTTATTTGGTAGGGCTGCATAAGCCATCTTTGTTTGTCTTTTCTGTGTATTGATTTCCATTACTCAGACAATCACCAATTTTCATAAGCTTGTCATAAGCTCATTAGTGGACCTTAGGGTTTGCTTATTGGCTTATTTTGAAGCTTGCCAGGTGAACTTGAAGTCTCAAGTTTCATTTTGGATCATAGAGCTTATTTGTGGGCCCCATAAGGCCTGCAGAGTGCCTCTTTGGACTGTGTAGTACACAGTTAAGCTCATATAGCTTATTTGTGCTTATTGGCTTATCCAGTGTGCTTTTCTTGTCTCTTTGGTTCATTTCATGTTTATATAAGTTGTTTATAGCTGTTTCATGCATTTGTGATCACTGTGTAGCTTATTCCTAGCTTTTGCACCTCTAGTTTGACCAAAGTCAAACTGTGTTGAGCTTAAGCTTGCACACAGCTTATTTTTAAGCTTTATAAAAAGTGTTTTCACAAAAAGTGTCCATTTTCAGTGTATAAACAAGTTCCAAAAAGAAAATTCCAAAAATAATCACTTTTTAATAAAAGTGATAGTTTCTATTTAATATTTTTAATTTTTCTTAATTTTCATTTTCTCTTTTTAAATTTAGCTTAATAATAACCTGTTTTTATAATTTTTAAAATTAGTTTGTCACCTTAGGTATTTTTAGTAATTTTCTTAGAATTTTATTTTTCTGTTTAATATTTATTAGATTTAATATTAGTTAAATTAGTAATTAAGTAAAACTGTTTAGGTAATTAATTCTGTAATAATTTGTTAAACAGTAGGTAGTTTTTATATTTTTTCTAGGTTCTAAATAATATTTAGTATTTTAAGTAATTTTCTTATAATTTTTACTGTTCATTTAGTATTTATTATAATTAAAACAGTTTAATTAATAATTAGTTAATATTAATAGATTAAATAGTTTTTATATTAAATAATTAACTAGGATAAGTTTTTATAATTTTTATAAGTTTAATAAGTTTATTAGATTCTGTAAAAATTAACTTTGTAATTTCTACTGTTCACTTTGTATTTCTTTTAATTAATATAGTTTAAATTAGTTATAATTAATAAATAAGTAAATAATTAGTAAAATAGTTAAATAATAATTTTTATAAACTTTTTATAATTTTTTAGGATTCCTGTGATGGTTAATTAGTTTTATAAAAGTTTTCTTAATTATATAAGTCATTTTGCTATATTTAGTAATTTTAATTAGTTAAATAGTTAATTAATACATAAGTAGTTATTAATTAAAATTAAATCCACAAAAAGACAAAAAGATGTATTTTTAGTTTTTATATTTATTTCTAAGTTATTTTTAGTATTTTAAAAATACATTTTCATTTTCTTAGTTTTAATTTAATATTACATTATTAGAGTTAATTTAAGTTACATAATAATTATTATAAATAGATAATAAGTAGTAATTAATTAATAATAATTATATAACTAGTATAATAATTATATTTTAAGTTCTAAAATAGATTTTACACATTTTTAGATTTTTCTAAGTTTTTAGTTTATTTTCTAAATCAAATTTCATTTTCTTTTTAGTTTATTATATTAATAATAAGTAATAAATAGTTAATAATTAATAAGTAGTAATTAAATAATAATATAAATAGTTTTAATTTTCCAAATTTTATTTTAAGTTATTTTAGATTTTTAGAAATTAAATTTGCAAGTTTTTAGGATAATCTTTTACTTTTTGTAATTTTAATTTGATTTAGTAATTATAAATAGTTTTTAAGTAATAATAATTATATAAATAATTAGTTAAATAGATTTTTAAGTTTTTAATTATTTTCTAAGTCATTTTACATTTTTAGAATTTTACTTTTATTTTCTAAGTTATTTTCTAACTTTTTAAATAATTTGTATTTGTTTTTAATTTCTTAAATTTAGTATTTCATTTTCTTTTTAAATTTTCATCATCATCATTTTTAAGTTTAGTTTTCTATTTTTATCTTTTTTAATTTGCATTTAAGTCGCCTTAAATCACTAGATTTTTCACCTTAGTTATAGTGATTAATTTTTGTCCACACACACACACACCATATTCTATTCAACACTCTTTGACTCAGGAATCTTTTCATTCACAGGATATCACACTCCAGGGAACATAACGAACCCGGGGAATCATTGTATTCTCCAGGATACATTTGCATTGCGTCTCTGAGCAGTTTTGACTTTCTGTTGACCAAATCCTTGGTTGACGGATAAGCTGACCGTTTGGGGACCGACCATTGTGTAAGTATTTTTGTAAAATCAAAACTTTTTGGTGTGCGTTCAGATCCGAATTTGGATAGTCAATATGTTTGATTTTATTGTGAGCAAATGGTGTGTGTTTTTGAAGCATGGCCTCTGGGATTAGCAAGTATGTTTATGAGAGACCATGGTGAATTTTTGGTGTGGGTGTTTGAGTTCGGTTTGAGGTGTTTTGATGAGGGTGAAAGTACCCTAAAATTCTGTGTTTGCTGCGTTTTATTTGTGCAAGGGATTTAGTAAGGTTTAATGTTTAGGAATGTTGGAATGGAGTCTAGGAGATCCATAGTGGGTCATATGAACCTTAGACTTCCATCATATGAATGTTGCATGGGTTGTAGCTTCTAGCTTGACCATGCGTAATGTGTGAATATTTGTGTTTTGATAGATTGTGATTGTGATTGGAAGCTGCAGAGTTTGAGGTGAGTTCATAGTCCCAACTTTTTAACTTGTTTTTAAATTGGGATGAGAATGATGCTTTGTGTAATGTTTTGAGATTACTGTGATTATGTGTCGTAAATGTGCTTGGTTTTTAGTTGTTATTATATGAGGCTATGTGATGTGTGTGATCAGTTAGGAGGGTGTTTACCCTGTTGCTCGCGCAAGCGACCTAATTGAAGATGTGATTTCCGATTGGGTTTAACGACCTAATTGACGACATGTGTTTTCCGATTAGGAGGATTATTATTATCCTATAAATCCCGCGCAAGCGACCTAATCGATGTACACATGGTCGAGGGTATGTATGGTATGATGATTGACTGGTATTGTGAATGTGATGTGGGCTAATTGGGGGGAAGCACCCAATTGGTTGAGTGAGCTTCCACTCGGATGTGTGTGATCAGTTAGGAGGATGCTTATCCTGTTGCTCGCGCAATGCGACCTAATTGGTGATTTGTGAACTCTGATTAGGAGGATGCTTATCCTGTTGCTCGCGCATGCGACCTAATTATGAGTATGTGTATGGTATGATGTTTGATGGAATTGACGGTATGTGATGACATGTAGTAAGTATAGTAACGTTAACTATCTGCCTAGCAATGTTTTATGATCACAGTAACCTGATGGATGTTGTTATGTGTCTAAACCTATGAATCTCACCAACATTATGTTGACGTTTTTAAGCATCATTTTCAGGTGAGCATTCTAAGGATTAGATTGATGGAAGTGACTAGATGAGACCTTAGCTGCATACAAGTGGTTCTTTGATGATGTTTGAAGATTTCGATGTTGTATTTGTACGGGTATTGTTATGACACTTTGTGTCTATACATTGCTCTATTTTGTGCATGTAGTATTTCTCTATTGGACACCTGTGTTGTGATGATATCTATGAAGTTGCATCCTCGCGATTCCGCCTTTGGCGAGGTGTGACAGTCACTTAACTTACTAGATCTTTTAATTGTGTTATGATGTGTCATTAAGATAAGACATATCTTATTTTACACCAAATATGATTATTTAAAAGAACAAGGTTATTACTCTTTTGAAAACAAGTATTTTAGTGTAAAGTATGATGCATGAGTTTTACTTGTTTATGTAATGACACACATTGTATTCGATTACTTTCAGAATCTAATATGCTATATTTTTCAAACATACTATAATGTATTTTCTTGTAACATAACCATTCATGTTACAAAGGGAGTGAAATGCATAGGATATAAATTATCCTTTTGAAATGCATGTTATATTCTTGAAGATTAATGATGTATTATGTGTGACATTTTTACTTGACATGTGATTTTGAGTCTAGACTCGTTCATGAGCAAAGTCTACATATGTTGTTTGTTTGTTCGTGTTTGAGTTTTCGGAAATGACACATTTACAAATTGTGTTGCAATGTAAATTGCTTGAATATTTCGGATGAAACATCCAAGTCGTCAATCCTACTTCGTTGTGTATTTTAAGCACCTTTTAAACATATTAGTTTAATGTTTGGAACATAACCTTTGGACAAGAAGACTCAATATGACATCATCAACAGAAGTGTAAGTTATGATCCGATGCATATTCTTTTCGTCTTGAGAAGGACGTCATTAGTTTCATACCAATCGAGTGTGATTGAGTATGTAGGTTCAGGATGATATGTTTTGTTATATCTGGAAGCTAAACAAATAATGACTCCAATTTTATGTCCACACTCAAAAACTTGTCAATTAGATTCGATAATGATATCAATCATATTTTATATAATGAATCGATATAAACTCAAGATCTTTTTTGACCCTCACAACCACTCTTTTTAATAAAGAAAGTAAGTAAAGATTTATGGAATGTGCTCCATAAAATATAATACTTGTTGTATGTGTGAGGTTACTAATAATGACATATTAACTTAATGATTCAAGATTGTCATTTATTTTGTGTGTGAAAGCTATTTATTGTTACGTATAATATGCATAGTTTTTGACATTACATAGGTATAAAAATAATTATCCTAACCATTTTTATACAATACACAACTTATGTAAAAATAGTTTTATGACTACTTGTTTGAAACAATTAGTGTGTGTTCAAATATATGTAAGGTTCAAAAATACATTTTCTTTTACTTAAATACTAATGTATTATTATAAACTTTTATCTTGATTAGACAACCCATGGCCAACCAAGATAAGTGCATGCAATGTTTTAGAAATCATGTTGAAGAAGTGTTACATATTTTAAGGTGACTTATTTTAAAACTTGTATATTTAGAAAGATAATTGTGTAAGACAATTGTTTTCGACATACATGATTACTCAACTTAGTCTACATATCTAAGTGATTTACTAAAACATTATAACATAAGCAAGCATCCAAAAACACATAATCATTTAGCATAGCACACACAAAGATATTCGTAATCATTTTGTATGTTAGATACAACAATGTATACATAGCTTGATTTTGTTTTAAACCAAAATAGTTTCCTCCCCTTTTAAAAGATTAGTTAAGATTGATATATTGAAAAGATGAAGACTCAATTTTTCAAAGATTTATTTACTAGAAGTGTCCGACTCGAAAGTAAGAGTAAAATGCAAGTTTTACATTAAAACGTGACATACGGTTTTGACTACTATGTAGTATTTTGCATTTACGACATAATTAAGTTTGGAATCAATCCTTGAAAGTATTTTTAAATGAAAGTACATTCAATTACCTTTAAAATGGCGGGTGACACGACTTCTATGGACTTACAGTTGATTTTATATGAATTTTCAAAGTTTGACACTATTCTGGTGGAGGTCCCTTAAATACATGATGGTCCCTTAGTGATAAAGGACCGCCAGAGATAAAGGACCGCCCCCAGTAAGCAAAAACACATTTTTCGTGTAAAAATTCATTTCCTTCAAGCTAGCAACTTAACACTTTTCATATTTAATCCTTCGTAATGAGAAATTTGATACGTGGACCGTACTCTATTTTAAAAACCATTTGTTTTGAAAACTAGAGCGACCTGTCTCTGATACCAATTGTAGAAACATAGAGGGGAGGGGTGAATACGTTTTTGTTTAAAACTTAAAATGTTTCGTATCAAATTTTCGATCAAGCGTGACTAAATATGACTAGTGGTTATGTCACTCACAACAAACATATATGTCACTTAATAACAAGTATTCAAGCAATCACATCAACATAAGCATAAAACAAGGTTTATAAGTATTTAGCAATTTCTGATTCCAGTGTGGACGGTCCTCAATATGCACGGACGATTCCATAAATATTTGGGACCACCGTCCAAATTAAGGGACCGCCATCCGTGAAGAGTTTATTACGTGTGTTTGAGTTTTCTTATGTTTTGCATTTCTAAGTTAGTTAGCTGGTATCACAAGCATACACACAACAAACCATACAAACCTAAATGTAATGCAAGTATGGAAAATAAAGAAATGGGAAGAGAAAATGCAAACCGGACATGATGATTTATAGTGGTTCGGCACGAAGCACCTCTTCGTCCTACTCCACTCCCCGAGTACCACACTCGAGATTTACTTCACAACTCAACACGCTCCTTTATGGTGGAACAAACCATACACAAGCTTACACAAGGTTTAACGACACTAAGCGGAATGTCAAGTTCTAATCGTAGCTAGAACCAATCTACTCCAAGGCCCACGTGGCCGCACGAACAAGCACTCTTGTCCAACTTGGATCTTCACCCAATCCAAGCCTTCACACAAATGACATACTTAGATCTTCACCCAATCCAAGCCTTCACACGAGACACAGTTAGATCATCACCCGATCTAAGCCTTCACACTAAGACATACTTGGATCATCACCTGATAACATCAAATAAGTCCATGATTTAAGTGTTAATTTCCACCTTAATTACTCATCTTTTGCATTCATATGTTAGGATATATACTTTTATTTGTTTATTTTCTGTTTTCAGGGCAAAGATGAGTAAAGGAACGAAGAAACGCGGAATTGGAAGGACTAAAGTGAAAATACATGAAGTATGCGGATTCTGTACTAACTACGGCGTAGAGGTGTCATCTACCTACGCCGTAGATAGAACTTATGAAGACTACGGCGTAGCTCAATCCATGACTACAACGTAAAGATCTACTAAAGGGCACTACGGAGTAGCAACTCTCCACCTACAGCGTAGACCCCAAAATGAGGCAGTAAAGAACTCACGTGGCTAAAGAAGAAGTTACGGCGTAGTTCCCCAAATAACTACACCATAGATACATCCAAGGAAGAAACTACGCCTGTAGCACTTGATCAAGCTACGGCGTAGTCATTATTTACAAAGGCTATGACGTAGCAACTCAATCAGCTACGCCGTAGCAAAGTCGGGCCTATAAATACCAGCGCTAATCCGAGTTTATTCATTCACTTTTCACCACATAGAAGTTGGGAGAAACTCAGGGAGCAGGAGGAACGAAGTTCTAGCCTCATACAAGTCATTTCCAAGGGAGGATTCATACACCAATCATAAGTTTATTCATACCTTTGTCTTGTATTCGATTCATGTTTACATTTGTAATAACGCAATCTTGTTTTACTGCAATTATGAATATTTGTGGCTAAACACCTCTTGGTGTTAGCCTTGTTATGAAATTGTTATTATTGTTATGATTTAGTTTTCTATGCATCTATTGTAGTATTGTTTGTATACTTTCATGGCGAGTCTTAGGACACTCTAGTTCTGGTAGTGTTGAGCATTGGTAGTTCCTTGGAGGCTTGGTGAATTAACCCTAGGACCCAAGCCGATGGGGATGTGACTTGGTGATAGAAATATCACCATACATGTGCAAATTAACCCTAGGACCACCTACCAATGCGATACACATGAAGGAGCTAGAGGGGGTGTAAGATCTGACCATGCCGCATCCC
>LBNU01038368.1:25744-57554 GCA_014162995.1 Artemisia annua | reverse complement strand
CCAGTTGAGCAATTGATCTAGTATTATTATCTTAGATAAACCAAGACAGTAATGTATAGAAGCTGACTTGTTACAAACTTAATCAATATGCAGAATTTATTGATTAACTTAAGAGGAACACAAACACAATAATATCACCAACTAAACACTTCAATATATTGAATACGAGCACTCTTAATAGTGCTAGGGTTTTGCAACCTTGAAGTGAATACAATGCTAGAATAATTCGTACTCTAGTCTAACCCTAGGATCTCCTTTTATACACCAAGGAACCCTACAGGCTTACATACAACTTCCTACCCACGGCTATGATCTTCTAACATTATAGAATATTACATAATATCTATACTATAAATACAAATATTCGTACACAAACTTATCACATAGGCAGCAGAGTCTCAGCAGTATACTTCCAGCAGTAGAGTCTCAGCAGTAGTCTTTCTCAGCAGTAGTCTTGTCTAGCAGTAGAGATTTTGCACTTAGCAATAGACTTGACTAGTTAGCAGCAGTGTAGCATCCAGAAGTAGAGTTACTTCAAAACCCAACAAAAATGAAGATGTTGATATCTTGTTCCCCTGAATAGACGACTGCTCAAAACCGCAAAGTAATGTGTACATCGAGGACGCACAACAGGGTCATGTGATTGAGCTTAATCATATATTCCGGGATTGATAACCGCAGAGATGATCCATGGTTCACCTTGTTACTTCGGCGTTATCGGTTTCTTTGGGTTTTTTAGCTTCATACAATGAGGCTGTTTGCATCACTTCTACTACGTGGGAGAAGTGATCTCATGAAGATGATTGTCGGTTTAAGGGGAAGCTACCAAAGCTTTGCATTGAGGAGGCTATACTTCAGTGATTTGGTGGTGTCTAGCGATTAACTCAGATGTGAGATTCTAGTGATTTGTTAACTGTTGGTGGTTGGTGAATTGTTGTGACTTAAGTCATTTCGATTAGTCTGATTGTAATTTGACGTTGTGAGTTAATCTTTACGACTTGACTTATTACGATCGGATTTATTGTAACTTGACTTGTCACGACTTGACACCTAGTGCTAATTGTGACTTATCCAAGATCTCACTCTAAGTCTAACTCGCATACTACATCTTTCGGTTTCTTTTGTTGACTTTAGTAAAATCCCGGGAGAGAATCAATCTCTCGGTTTAAGTCACAAGAGTTGTAAAATCCCGTTTAAGATTACATCATGGCAACCACAAGTTCAAACGATAATTCGTGAGCCTCGAAAGCTTTGGTGGTGAAAGTTTAAGAGATGTTGACTACAGACTTCTACAACGAGCTGAACGATACTCTCATTTCGGTACTCATGTCAACATCCTCTTAAACTAATTAGTATCCTTGTATATATATAATAAAACCATAAAGAAAATACAAAAACTTTCAAAAATGACAAAAAGAATCTTCTTTCCTCGTGTGCAAACTTTCTACCCTCAAAACTATGTTCCTCCATTAAAACAAATTCTACTTTGCATTGTCAAAATGGAACATGTTTTGAGGAGGAAAAAATTTTTTCACAACATCATGAAGTTTGCACACCTTATCATAATTCTACAAGAAAAAATTGTTTCTTCATCATTTGAATTAATAATGCTCTCAAAAGTATCACACATAGTTGAAAACCTCAACGATTCAGACTAACAAGTCTCTTTTTATCCTCGATTATCGTGAGATTCTAATGTTTTCATGGTTGTTGACTAATCATTCCATAAAATGTTTCAAATGATAACCCCAATCAAAAAGGCATAATCAGATACTAGGGTTTATGTAACTATCGATTGAAGTATTTCTCTTTAATGTGTTTTAGTCTAATTAATTAGTTCATATAGGCTTAGAGAACACTAAAGAAATTCTTGATTGGGTGTTTGCACGATTAGAAACAAAAGTGGTTTGAATTCAAGTGACTTAGGGTCTAAGATGTCAATGTCATTGCTGCTACTACTAAGTGTTTGCTTGTACAAATATTCATGCATCATGATAATAACATGCATGTAAAGTCTCAAAACATGACCCAAAACCATGATAATAATCGGAAAATCTCGAGTGAAAGAATGAATTAATCTGTGATCTTGTGTGTTAATTTGAGAACTCTGTGCACTTAGGAAGATTTAGAATGAGTTGTTGATTCATATGTATGCTTGTTTGTACCTGATGCATTTTTTTCTGTGAGCATGTACATGTCATTTAAAGTCAAGATATGTTTCGTCAAGAATTTCAACTATTATCAAAATGGTTATTATGAAACATACGTTGAGGAGGATTAAATGTGTCAAAAGGCCATACTTGAAACTGGATTTAAATGATGTGAAACATGTTTCTCAAACTCTACACTGTCGTTTTACACCGGTAAAGCAATTGTGGAGACCAAAGCGAAGTCGCTCAAATTCTTTCAAGTTTTAAAAATCTAAAATGCTTTCGATGCATTATAAGAATGACTCTGCTTTCAACATCTCTAATGCCGAAAGATTTCCATTTATCACAAAAACAAATCTTCAAAAAGAACCCATGTGGTTCAACTTTAGAGGGAAATCTTCTTTTTCAGATTTTAAAACTCCGAGAGAAACACCGGGTTTCTCAATCAACTTTTCAACGGAAAAAGAGTTTTAAATCTCCATGGATTCCACGAGTGTTATTTCAAAATGAAACACCGGTTTTTAGTCCTCGTTGGAATTCAATGTAAGGAAAGTGCATCGCTAAACCATTCTTTAAAACCAAGCGTACACTCCATTCTATACATATTTTTCTTTTCAAAAATTGTAAATAGAAAAATATAAAATCTTCAAAAATCAGAAAAATCAGAAAAATAGAAAATACCAAAAATAGTTTTTCAAGGCATGTCTTCTGGGATCGATAACATTTACGGTCCTAGAAATGTCATTCAATAATGACACGGGTCTTTAAATGAAGTTCGAACAGAAGTTCAAAATGTTTTCAAAACATGCCTAAATGGCTTGCAGTTATTTCAGACTGTAACCCGTTCGTAAAACTATGGTTTGCTATTTCTTCAGATAGTAACCCGATTTTGAAAATGAGGAAAACACGTCGCCAAAAAGACGGTTGTTCCTAACAACGGATGAAGTTCATCCGGGCATGGATTAGGCAACATCCATGCATCATCGAAAAATGTACGTTTCAGTGCATCATTTCTTGTAAAAGAAGAGAAGTCTTCTTTCATCCCAAAATCCCTCTTATCTATGATTCTTCAAGAGAGTTTTTGTGGTTTACAAGGTGGCTATTTGACTTANATGAAGTTCATCCGGGCATGGATTAGGCAACATCCATGCATCATCGAAAAATGTACGTTTCAGTGCATCATTTCTTGTAAAAGAAGAGAAGTCTTCTTTCATCCCAAAATCCCTCTTATCTATGATTCTTCAAGAGAGTTTTTGTGGTTTACAAGGTGGCTATTTGACTTAAATTTTCACAAATACCTTGCCGCTCAACTTAACGACTACAGCTCTTCAAATAGAAAACGGGTCATTAATTGAGGAGGAGCGTATTTGCTCAAAATTTCTGCACCTTTCTAAACTTTGTGCACCAACTGCAGTGAAAAATTGTCTCAAAACTCAGTACATGTTAAAATCTGCCCACATCTTCTCCCATATTTCTAAACTCATTTAAATCAATTGGGATCACAAAATCTCAAATGATTTGAAATTTTTTGATCGGGGGAGAGAATGTGATTTAAATATGAAATCTGATATTAAAATGTGATGCTTTTGGACTATTATGTATGCTCTCCAGTATGTGCTAAATTTTTTTAATTTTTTTTAAATTGAACCAATGCACATATTGAGGAGGAGCAAAATGGTTTGTGATGAATAAAAAGTGTTGGCATCTTATTTGAGCGTGGCTCAGAATTGACGAAACACAAATGTTGGAATTCGAAAGGATTTATCCAAGTAGAAAGTACCGTTTCGAGAAGCTCTTTTTAGATGTATACTTTGACGGGTCTAACTTATTTCTTAAGGAATGTTAACAAGTTCAAGTTAGTTATTAGGGCTAGTTATCACCTAAAAGCTGATAATGGATCCCTTTAACTAAGCAACGTAAACGTGTCCCTAGGGTATATATCTATTAAGCGTGGATCAATTCAAAAGTGCAACTCACCCCGACACGTGCAAATTTCTATCAAAAACCTATGAGCACATGTTAAGGGGGAGCATTTGAAAATCCTAAAACCCTCAAAGTGTTAGCAAAAATGTGTTTCTTAATCATAAACACTTTGAGAGAATTTTCAATGATTTGGTCAAACGGCAACATAGGATAGTCATGAAGTTATAAGGTGGCTAAGGTTAGGAAAACCGTCCTATGATCCGCCAGAACCGGAAGGATCTACCCAAGGACAATACCGAATAGATAATATTAGAAAGTCCTTAAGTATGACTATGAAAAATGAGATAAATGAGAAAGGAGAAAGAAGGGGTTGAAGAATTAAAAAGAAATGAAATGAGAAAGGGTGAAAAGAAATAGCCCTCCCATTATTCAACCTTAGGGCAGAAACCGGGTTCAATTCGTATGCTACTGATTGTTACTAAGGTAACATCGGTATTGAAGACAAGACATCATGGACCCAGTGACGCACTGCACTAAACCTTCTAACTACTCAAGTTCTCTCAAAAGAGCTTGTTTCATTCTCACGGGGAACCCTGCATAATCTATCGACCGCTCATTACGAGCTATGTTGATATTGAAACAGGAGACACCGCTCCAGTCTCCGACGACCAAATATTGCACTTATCGAGTCTAGAGCCACGAGATACATCTAAAGATCTCATAGGAACACTTGATACTTCTACACTGGTTGTTCAACATTAAGGACACCAGCTGTAATATTTTGAGTCCTACGCAGATCTTAGCCATCTGCCAAGAACACTTATGAGGGAATATACATATGTAATTCCCAGTGATTGAGTGGAAATTCCTGCCAGGGTTAACATCAAATAGCCCTGAAAGCAGGTCGCTTCGGTAATCTCTCGTGGATTACGCTTAGTATTAGCGGTGGTGTTCCAAAACGGTCTACAGTTGTGGGGTGATCTCCAGCGACTCACCTAATCATTGATGTACTTCGGTATGTCAGTGAAAGCCCTTTCGAGGGTATCCGATTGAGAACGGCCTTGGTAAGGATTAGAGAAAGTCTTCACACTATGCTGTTGACGATCTCGAAGTCCGAACCTGTAAGTGCTGGTATGTTTATTACTAACCAATTTTCATGCAGCTCAACATGCCAACCTTATCACTTTCACCACCATCACTCTAGTTCCACATGCTCATACCAACATCTAAAAGGAGTATTCAGAACTATACAACCATGGAGATGCACTCAACTAAGATGTATGAGCATGTTGGAAAGGCGTACACCCACCGGAGATAAAGAAGCTGGAGATTGTGGCTGATTGCAGAAAAGATGTCGATTCATCACCTCATGCTCACACTTCAACATCAAATCCAAAGAAATCATGATCATGGAATGGGCTTCAACTATGCTTCCACAACTCTGATGTAGAAGATCATGATCCAGAAAAGTGTGAGCATGACAACACAAAGTCAGTCACAACATCACATAGAGACATTTCTACTCAAAGATGACTTGAAGATATTCATTTGGATGATGAACATAAAGTAATGCCAAAGATCATCCTACACATTAAACAAGTCATCTAGAGTCCGCTGCTGAAAGCGCAAAGTTCATGACAATGAAGAATCAACAACTGCGAGCTACAAAGATATCGACAAAGATTTAGATGCTAGAATACAATGTTTAATTTCCGGGGTGACCTCCCTTAGGAGGAGATTGTTAGGAATACGTTTTTCTTATTGAAGATTCGGTCACCCCAAGTATTATTAAGCATCATGTAGCTCGTAGTATTTAATACATTAGTTAGAACGTAGTTTAGTATTAGTTAGTATTCGTGGTGTCGGGTCAGGTCTTTTACCCTCTGTCAGCCCGCTCCACAGCCTAGTAGAGGCATTCATCCACCTTGTACCTATAAATAGCCCTTCCCACACAAGGGAAGGGTTGGACCTTTCATTAGTTAATCTCTATCTTTCTTTCTTTTTCTCTCAAGGTTCCCAACTTCTTTCTCTCTCTAACTTCTCTCTAACTCTCTTCTCTTCTTTATACTATTCGATCCATAAAACCATAAAACCATCCATGTTATAATTTTAGTATCTTACATGAAATGTATAACTATTATGCTTCCCTTAGAAATTAATTACACATATATGATTAACAACAAATTCGAACTTTGCAAAAACACCTAAATTTTCGACACAAAATCTCTCGCAACTAGGAAATTCATGAAAATTTTCTTGCAATATTAATACAAAATAACAATATTTTTCATTGTGCATCATAATCTCTTCAATGTTAAAGGAAATATGCAACTAATATTTATTTCCACCACATTCGATTGAGCCATATTAAACAAAGGATTGTTTGGATTATCCCAATATTTGTTTTTCTTCGTTAAGTCGAGATAACCGCACCTCCACCTGGTTTACATATAGACACACACTTAGGCATACATTATGATATTCTCTTTGGTCATGTATTGAAATCACTTATATCTTGTTAGGTTTCAATATGACAAGCCTATTTGATTACGATTACTGTAACACTCTAATTTTTATAAGTTTTAGTAATAAAATTTTATATCACTATTAGAGTATTAGAAAAGTCTTCCCGTTAGTTTTTATTAGAAATAAGGACCTCTGGTGCAAATAGTTAACAAAAAAGGACTAATGGTGAAAATTATTTATTGACAAGGACTAACAAAGCAAAGTATACTTTTATGGCAGAATTACTAAATTTCTCTTATGGGTTTTGATAACGTCAAATTTACCCATGATTTAAGCGTTAATTTCCCCCTGAATTGCTCATCTTTTCTGTTCATATGAAGGACATACATTCTTATTTCTTCCTATTTTGGTTTCAGGGTAAAGATGAGCAAAAGTACGTTATTGATGATTTATTGGCTTAAGAATGGGAATTACGCTTGAAGTTATTATAAAGACATAAACAGTGCCGTCTAGTTAAGTGATGAAACTACACCGTTAGATGATTCATACCCCAAGTAATAAAGACTACGCCGTAGCAAGCAACCAAGCTACGGCGTAACAGAGAAAACTACCAAGCTACACCGTAGTTAGTAATTGGACTACAGCGTAACAATGAAGATATGAGCCCTACGCCCGTAACAAGTCATTGAGTTACGGCGTAGGAAGGATTTTATGAAGACTACGACGTAGCATTCCAACAAGCTACGCCGTAGAGATTGTTAACAAAGGTTACGGCGTAGTCCTACCAAACAACTACGCCGTAGCATTGACAAGCACTATAAATACCAAAGGAAATTCGTTTATTCGATGTCAAGTTCCTCTTCCCTAAACCTTCACTAGGGTTTGGGGAGAACAACCCAGAAGAAGAATGAAGACCACGAAGGCTAGAGAGATGGTGTCCAATTAGACTAGGAGCATCCTAGTCTAATACATGTTCTAATTCTATTTTGTTTTACATTCATGAATTCTTTTTATTGAGATTTGGTTTAAGTTTATCATTCATGTTTATCTTTATAGAAGTTTTCTTTCCTTGTTTGTTATTCTTTCGTTTCGGTAGTGTAAAAGATTGGTAGAATCTACTAGTCTAGGTGAATTAACCCTAGGACCCTAGACGAGTAGGTTGTGGGGATTGGTAAGAATTGGCCATAATACTACCTTTCCTTATGTGCGAATTAACCCTAGGACCACCTACCAATTGGATACGCTTAAGGAGCTAGAGGGAATCTAAGATCTGACCATGCCGGGTTCCACTAGAACAAGTCTATTAAACATGGCACTTAATGACTCTTGCATCTTCGTAGGTTCACGCCGCCCGATGAACTCTCGGCTTTACATTAGTCGGGAATAGGACAAGATGCAAGATAGGGCTGACGATCTGACCAATTAACTCTTGTCGACTTTCACCCACTACATAGAATACTAGAATATGAATGTGCTTTTCCTTAACATCTTAATAACCTATCTCGAACACTCTTATCTTTATTCCCTCTTTTGTTTATTTACGTCTTGGTTACTATTTACTCTATTCAACTAATACCCCTTTTTAGTATTTATCTTAGTTCGCTAGAACAACAGCTCTTGGGACGACACTCGGATTTATCTAAAGGCATACTACACATGACCTGGTACACTGCCCGTTAGTATGTGTTAATCCTTATAACTCCAAGTTTATAAATGTAAAACAGGATGAATAAAACACATCAAATTTTTGGCGCCGCTGCCGGGGAGCAGTTTATTTAGGTGAATTAAGGTATGTTTCAATTTTCACATTAAAAGATCAAGACAATACATGCATTGACGCTCTACATACGAGTTTTGACCTCGATACGTAATCATGAATATCCAGGTACGCAAATTTACAATTTATCATTAAAACTTTGACCTAACTACGGCGTAGCAACTAAACGAACTACGCCGTAGCAATATTTTATAATTAAAAAAAACTACTGAATTTTGCACTAACTACGGTGTAGCTCTTTCAAGGAGCTACGGCGTAGCAACCCAAGGGTATAAAAACGTGTGCCTGCACACACATACACATTTGCAACTCACTCTTCACAAACACACGACCCCTCTTCGAAAATTTTTTCAAGAAATTTGTTCATTCCCTTCCCTTTGCATCAACAATGGCAGGTAAACACCCCTAACTTCTTATCTTTACTTTTCTTATAATTTATTGCAATTATTAGGGTTTGTTCTTGCTAGCATTATAGGGGTAGGATTTAAATGCGATTAGGGTTAAGATCTAACCTGCTAATTGATGAACAAATGTATGAATTTGATTTAGGTTTACTCGATTCAAATTAATTAAAAAAATTAGGGTTAGGTTTTAATTGCTGCTAATCGATGTAATTGAACTAGCCCCGTTGAATATTTGAATGGGAAACCTTTATTTGAAACTTTGGTGGGAATTTTTATGGTTACGGCGTAGCAAATTGATCATTGCCCTGTAACTTTAGCAGATAGCGACAGCAGAATGGTCGCTACGGCGTAGCTAGTCATAGCGCTACGCCGTAGCACTTGTTTTTACACAGAACGTGGTTTTCTAAATTAGACAACTACGGTGTAGCTAGTTATTGAACTACGCCGTAGCTTAATATTTTATACAAAATAACCATTTTCGAAACTACGGCGTAGCTAGTGATAGCGGTACGACGTAGCTTCAATTTTTATATAGAACATAATTATTTTAACTACGGCGTAGCTAGTAATGGAACTACGCGGTAGAGGTTTGGATTTTGGGAAGCTACGGTGTAGCTATTAATAGCGCTACGCCGTAGGTAATGAAATTTATATATGTTGTGTTTCTAACTTTTGTATTTTGTAGGAAACAACAATGACAACCCTACTCAATGGCTTAAGTTCTTGAACTACTCTCCGGAAATCAGGAAAGCATGCAAGAAAGAGCTCAAGGAACTTAAAGCTAAGACTATTGAGGGACCAGAGGCCCTTAACATGGTTGAATTTGAAAGAGTCAACAAGGGGGATGCCGCTAATAAGCAATTGAAAAGGAGACGCAATATTGTTTTCAGACAAGGGGAAGATAAGTTTACATGCAAGGCTTGGTTGAAGGTTTTTACTGTGAATGAACCTATCATCCATGAGTACGTGTGGGAGTTCCTTGCCACGGTTAACTTTGTTGAACACATAACGAGTTTGACGGAAAATTGTTTATTCTTTCAACTGGGGGGTGTTCAAAGGAGTATGAGCATGAGTGAATTCNGCAATTGAAAAGGAGACGCAATATTGTTTTCAGACAAGGGGAAGATAAGTTTACATGCAAGGCTTGGTTGAAGGTTTTTACTGTGAATGAACCTATCATCCATGAGTACGTGTGGGAGTTCCTTGCCACGGTTAACTTTGTTGAACACATAACGAGTTTGACGGAAAATTGTTTATTCTTTCAACTGGGGGGTGTTCAAAGGAGTATGAGCATGAGTGAATTCATTTTGGCTATGGGACTATATTCTAGGAGACAATTGGAGTCCGACATCTTCATGGAGTATTACATCAGGTGTTTGAGAGAGAGACCCCACACTTACAACCCAAGTATCTACTTCTTACAGATTTCAAATGCTGGGAATTATGAGTCCAGGGCCCCACCTTCTTACAAATCCATTCGTTGTCCCATCCGGAGACTTGTGCATAGGCTCCTAGCTGTGTCCGTACGTGCTAGACATTCAGCTAGGGAGAAAATGACAATGGAAGATATATTTTTGATGCACAGCATGGATGGTGGTGACAACATTGACATTCCTTGGTACTTAGCTCGATTCATGACAGGAAGGGCAAAGGGAGCTCAAGAAGGAAGTTTGATTCAAGGAGCTCATTACATTTCTAGGCTTGCAAGAAATTTTTGTTTGATGACCCCTGCTGCTCTAGCTCGTGTTACCATTGGGGCAGACACGACTTTGATTGGGATGCCAAAGATGGTCGAGTACGGGGTTGTCAATTTTGATGCATTGGGGGAACCAATTCTGGAGCCTGAGGTCGATGCAGCTGGGGCAGGACCACCCCAAGCTAGTGGGAGCAGGAGTGGTGCAAGAGTCTGTCCTACCATGACTATGATGGAGAGGATGAATCTCATGGATGGACGGATGGGGCACATGGAGCAGAGTATGACTGGATTCGGAAACGATATGGATGATATGACGGCTGCTTTGTCAGGAATGGACACCATTTTGATAGCCTGTGTACTGATTTTAGATCTTTGCAGGTACAGCAGAATGACTACTATCAGTGGAATGCCATCATACAAGCCAGATGCTCCAGCACATGCATTTGAGTCACCCACGCTGGAATGGGCCCGAATATGTCTACCAGCCCGACATCCCCGACTTGGGTGTCCAGCATGGGGTTAGCTTCATGCATCCTGGAAGTTCATCTGCAGCTCCTCCTGACCCGTATGCCTCCACAGCTCAGTTCTTCACCCCCATGGATCATGACCAGAATCAGGAGTGAAATATCCAGTTGTTGAACAATTATTCGACTTAAAAAATTTACTATTTGGGTCTGTAATAACTAACAATTAGGACGTAACTTGCTACTAACGCTTTTATTTTGGTATTAGTATCTTGATAAAATGCAGGTTTTAGCTTCTGGATGTTGTTGCAGACTGTTGCTATGGCGTAAGGTCTTTGACCTACGCCGTAGCAACATTGGAGAAATGAGTGAGCATTCTGTCTCAAATTGGGAGCTACGGCGTAGCTAGGTCCACAGACCTACGCCGTAGCTAGTACCCACTGGAAAAAAATTTGTGAGAGAACTTCCGTGAGCGCGAGCGTGAGGGGAGTTTTTCTTTTTCATTTCTATTCTATTTTTCTATTTTTATTTTGTACAAAAGAGACTTTGCACAAACTAATTGGGGGGATAGGAATAGAATACGAAATAATTACTTAAATTAGTACTTGTCCTCATTTTCTAGTTTTACAATACAAAACGTGCCATTTTCAAAATTTTTGACACATGTTTACAAAACTAGAATAAAATTAATTCCGAGCACACTATAACCCTTGATTACATGGTGAGATCTAACCTTTCCGTTTTCAATTATTTTACCCCAAATCCACCAAATATTGAGTGTGCCGGTAGTAGCATAGACTTTAGAACTTGGCTTTTACATCATTTCAAGACCATAAACGAGTAATGTTTTTTTTTATAATACGTTAGGAAGAAACTTTTTGAGAAAACAATGTTTTCAGGATTATCAACCATAGAAACCTTTACACCTCAACCATTCGATTAGTCGCATTGACTTTTCGATCTACACACTTAAACCCTTGTTTGCACTCACTTTTAGTGCAAGATACCCTTAGATACACTTTATCGAACCATTCTTCTCATTCCTTACCTTATTAACTAAATCCCATTACACCCTTACACTCTAACCAACTTTGTAACCTTATTTTTTTTATCAAGGAATCTCCTTTTGCCTTAATGCCATGAAATGCCTTGTTCAAGAATCAAGAAAGGAAAATTGTGATCGAAGACCCCCCAATGTTCTCCACCTAAGTTAATCTCAAGTGGGGGGATGATATTATCAGTCCATCATTGTAAAAAAAATGTGAATTTCAGTATTTAGAAAGTAGAAATAAAGCGTGCGAATCATAAGCACCAATAAGATAACTTATCATGGAAGACATGGCTCTCTTTACCAGAAGAATTGTTGGAAGAAAAACTGTGTCACTTGTCACACATATGAATCAACACTTTGGAAGATTGGCATTTTCTGGCAAAAGGGCAATTGGTGACTACTTGGTTAAAAGATAAGATTATTTTCCCTCTTTACCTCTACAATATCCAACATTATATCCTACCCTTTTTAGTTGTGAAGTATGCTTAGGTGAGGGATTCAAGCAGTCAGTGGTGTCTTGCCCGGCGTTCTGGTCATGTACTATTGCCTTTGTCGCCTTTGCCGTAGTATATTAGTAACAACTTTACACCCTTAACCTTATTATTATCCAACCAATGTTATTTTCGAAAACTCTTTCGACTTTAGCTCTAGTGGTGGAGTTTTGTGTAAATGCCAAGCTTATGATAGAATACCTGCTATGACTGAGCGTTTATGAGAGCACCCCGAAATTGAACACTTAGAATAGGGAGCGTATGAGTGAATTTCTTCCCTTCTTTTCGTGAGGTGTTCAGCTTAACTTTATTCTAGCAGTTTTACTAATTTAAATTCGTGTCTTCTAAGTGATGAGGAAGATACTCTTTTAATTATTAATACGGTCTACTTGAGGATAAGTAGAATTTAAGTGGGGGGATATTTGATAACGTCAAATTTACCCATGATTTAAGCGTTAATTTCCCCCTAAATTGCTCATCTTTTTTGTTCATATGAAGGATATACATTCTTATTTCTTCCTATTTTGGTTTCAGGGTAAAGATGAGCAAAAGTACGTTATTGATGATTTATTCGCTTAAGAATGGGAATTACGCTTGAAGTTATTATAAAGACATAAACACTGCCGTCTAGTTAAGTGATGAAACTACACCGTTAGATGATTCATACCCCAAGTAATGAAGACTACGCCGTAGCAAGAAACCAAGCTACGGCGTAACAGAGAAAACTACCAAGCTACGCCGTAGTTAGTAATTGGACTACAGCGTAATAACGAAGATATGAGCCCTACGCCCGTAACAAGTCATTGAGTTACGGCGTAGGAAGGATTTTATGAAGACTACGACGTAGCATTCCAACAAGCTACGCCGTAGAGATTGTTAACAAAGGTTACGGTATAGTCCTACCAAACAACTACGCCGTAGCATTGACGAGCACTATAAATACCAAAGGAAATTCATTTATTCGATGTCAAGTTCCTCTTCCCCAAACCTTTACTAGGGGTTGGGGAGAACAACCCAGAAGAAGAATGAAGACCACGAAGGCTAGAGAGATGGTGTCTAATTAGACTAGGAGCATCCTAGTCTAATACATGTTTGAATTCTATTTTGTTTTACATTCATGAATTCTTTTTATTGAGATTTGGTTTAAGTTTATCATTCATGTTTATCTTTGTAGAAGTTTTCTTTGCTTGTTTGTTATTCTTTCATTTCGGTAGTGTAAAAGATTGGTAGTATCTACTAGTCTAGGTGAATTAACCCTAGGACCCTAGACGAGTAGGTTGTGGGGATTGGTAAGAATTGGCCATAGTACTACCTTTCCTTATGTGCGAATTAACCCTAGGACCACCTACCAATTGGATACGCTTAAGGAGCTAGAGGGAATCTAAGATCTAACCTTGCCGGGTTCCACTAGAACAAGTCTATTAAACATGGCACTTAATGACTCTTGCATCTTCGTAGGTTCACGCCGCCCGATGAACTCTCAGCTTTACAATAATCGGGAATAGGACAAGATGCAAGATAGGGCTGAAGATCTGACCAATTGACTCTTTTCGACTTTCACCCACTACATAGAATACTAGATTATGAATGTGCTTTGCCTTAACATCTTAATAACCTATCTCGAACTCTCTTATCTTTATTTCCTCTTTTGTTTATTTACGTCTTGGTTACTATTTACTCTATTCAACTAATACCCCTTTTTAGNAGATCTGACCAATTGACTCTTTTCGACTTTCACCCACTACATAGAATACTAGATTATGAATGTGCTTTGCCTTAACATCTTAATAACCTATCTCGAACTCTCTTATCTTTATTTCCTCTTTTGTTTATTTACGTCTTGGTTACTATTTACTCTATTCAACTAATACCCCTTTTTAGTATTTATCTTAGTTCGCCAGAACAATAGCTCTTGGGACGACACTCGGATTTATCTAAAGGCATAATACACATGACCGGGTACACTGCCCGTTAGTATGTGTTAATCCTTATAACTCCAAGTTTATAAATGTAAAACAGGATGAATAAAACGCATCAGGTTTATAACCTTAATTTGTCCAGATATCACCTCATAAACACACGTGTCATGTGTGCGTTCTTGGAGGGAAGAAGCTAGAAAACCAAATGATGAAGTAATCATCCTATATATGATTCCAATGTGATTCTTGGTGTTTCTAGGCTAACATAAGATGTTATAAGCTCTCTTAAGATATTCCCTATCAAAGGTGCTTGTAACATGTGCGTGGATCGCAAGCTTGCATACTATCTTAAAGGTGAGTAATGGATTATTAGCTTCCTGTTACTAGATTCGACATGATGTTAGAACATATATGTAGTTCAGATATAGCCGAAAACAAATCATATTTAGGATGCTCACAAGAAGCATCGTTAGTCAAGT
This sequence comes from Artemisia annua, assembly GCA_014162995.1. NCBI lineage: Eukaryota > Viridiplantae > Streptophyta > Magnoliopsida > Asterales > Asteraceae > Artemisia > Artemisia annua. The sequence continues at coordinate 42,734 of LBNU01038368.1, read as the reverse complement.
CTAGGGTGCCCAAAAAACGTACCAAAAGTCTTGTAGCGTGCCTAAGAAGTGCATGATATGGAACTTCTATAAAAGCATCCTTTGTGGATGACACGTGCTTATTATAGTGTTTACATCCGATGCGGATGATTTATGTTTAGAACTAGCATATCAAGTATATATGATCAAGCATCCTTTGACCAAGTATAGATAAGCATAATGACGAGTTAGAAACCTAAGAAGAGTATTCATTGGTTAGGGAAGTTCTCACTTATAGTAGGACGACTAAGCATCGTCTAGTAAGAAACACGTGATCAAATTTCAAGTCATGTTTATGAATTTAGAATCATAAATATATAATTATGGCATGCTTATGAATTTAGAATGAGAAATATATAATTTATGATATGTTTATGAATTTAGAACTAGAATTATATATATCATGCGCCAAAAGCAAAACGACTAAAAGTCGTACCATTTACAACATATTATATATTAATATGTTCAGGTTTAAAATTGCAAGTATTATTTCGGATAAGCTCTTCTTACTCACTAAGTCGCAAGCATTTACAGTTCTCATTTCATGTTTTGTAGGTTTGGAAAATGAGACCAAGTTATGTATTAAATGGGGCGTAATGAGTCAAAATGGGGTAGCTCGCAGGTTATGTAATGAGCTTCTCATTCCCATCATTTATTATTTGTTTAGAATGCCCCCTTAAGCAAGAGTCATTTTGTAACAAGTTGTGTAGTCAATGATACTTATGTTTATAGCTACAAGTTTTAAAGGGGTGTTTGGAATAAGCCCGCTTTATGTAGAAACTTACGTTTCCGCTTACGAAACTCATGTACAGTTATTATTTGTTTTAAGGAGTAATCATCATTGCATATGGCAATATAGAAAGTAAAGAGGAAAAGGCATGACCAGAAGAATTGTGTGAAATAAGTGAATTTATCCTGTCGAGGCATCTTGGTTGAGAAGAAAAGGATTCCCCCATACAGAAAGAGAGGCCTTCCTGTACGAGTAGTGAAGAACTAAACGAGAACTTTTGTTGGTTGTTGACCAATTGAAAGAAAGGGAGAAAGAAATGGGATTGTGTCAACAGGCCTGATGTGTAAGGAAAGCTTTAAATTTATAATACTAGTTTCACCGATGTTAATAAACCAAACACATGGGTAAAGTATAACCCCCGTTGGTAGTATTAGATTAAGGTAAGACGAGGTCGTATCCATAGGGAGTTAGTGTAACACCCCCAAAATAGTCAATAGCAGCGGAAGACTTAGTAATGACAGCGGAAGCTTTTCGGGGTATTACCTAGAGGATCTTTCTTACAATTACAGAAAACGACACAAAGTGACGTTTTAAAGTTATACTTATTTCAAAATACCAAATATCCAAAGAACATGAAATTTCATAAGTTAGAGAACAAGTTTTATTCTGAAAATAATAAAACAGTTTATTAAAGTCCATGTTCTGTTTATGCCCACTCCGTGCCTTCAAGTTCCGTCTTGTTTAGTTACCTGAAATAAACATGCTAAAGTCAACATAAAGTTGAGTTATATTCATAGGTTTAAGTTTAATAGTTTGAACCACAAGTTAAAGAATGTATTGCAATCACATGCAATCAACAAGTTTAAAATCAATGTTCCTGTTATTGCCTTAAGCTCATGACACGCAACGATTAACAGCCAATCATAATCTCAAGTTATGACGGTAAGTAGTAGGCCCCCAAGATAGGTATTTGCCAATAACCTATTATAAGAACAATAAAGTGCGCCTGGTGTTTTCTCTAACGACCAAACGAGGATTGTTAATCACTAATAGTACTATCCACACTTATTTACGTTCACCCTGCAAGTGATTAAGGTTCATGATCGAGGGACTTTTAGCAATAGCAACTTAAGCAAATAACGTTAGCCTGACGGTATCATAATACCCAGTATAAAAGACTTGTGTTCGTGTTTTAAGCATGTATCCCCCCACGGGAAAATAGTTAAAGAGTGGGATATGAACTCACCTTAGTAGTACAATAGATGTAGTAGTATCGTAAACTCAACGATGGTAGGCAACGGCTTCACACACAACCTAAAAGATAATGCAAGTTTCAGTTGATAGTCTAAGTTCGGTTTTATCGCGAATATTAGTCATTCAGTTACGAACAAAACTCGTGTTTGTTTTAATGCTTAAAGTTCAAAAACAAAGTTATATATATGTATAACTTGTGAGTACATTGATCGATGATTGACGGAAAGTCATCATAAATAAGTCAAAGTTTGTAGACGATAAGTCACGATTGTAATTTATAAAAGAAGACGAATAAACGTAATTAAAAAGAAAAGAAATAACATATCGTCATATCGTTAAAATTTAATTATAGTCGCGAATTATATAACGTATATATATAAGTTAAATTTATAAAAGTTTTATATTAAATATGTGTTTATATATATAAAATATTAATATTATTTTTATAAAATAATATTTGCAGAAAAATCCTTTAAGTTTCACCAAAGTTACCCTTTTAACGCTAACGACATAAATTTTACACCGTTAGTCCAAAGTTAAATATTATTACGTTTTAGGTCCAATATTATCCTTATTAGCATTTAATACCCAAAAGTTTTATTAATCACAGTTTCTAACTCAGAAAATCAAATTTGACAGTTTCTACCCAAAGTTTGTAATGTTGGCAGTTTTAGTCCTCGGTTATGAAAATTTTGCAAACTTAGTCCAAATTTTACCAAATTAAAAGTTTAACATTTTAAATTTTTCTATAAGCTTAGAACAGCTTAATTAACTTATAGAAACTGCTTATTAGTTTAAAAATCCTATTTTACACTTAATGGGCCTTAACGAGTTAAATTAAAGGTCCATTAAGGTTTTTAGATCCATTGGGCTTACGAGGCTTTTGGGCCTGGTTTTGGACTCATCTTAAGGTCCTAAAAACATTTCAAAACAGCTTATATGATCAGCTTATCCAATAAGCTCAGAATAAGCTAAACGGGCTATGTGGCTTAAAGTTAGTTTTTAAAGTTTTAAATATAACCAGTTTTGGTCGATTAGAAAGGGGTCGGGCAAATAGCTTAAACATGATTATGAGGTCGAATAAAAAGTGGTTCCTAGTTGTTTACCAAGTGATCAATGGGGTCGAATCATAAAAAGTTGGGGTCATGTGTCAAAATTATTATTTACGTGGCCAAATGTAACTGTCCAAATCAGAATTGAAACTAGTAAAACACTTAGAAAATATTCCAAGTGTTTTCATATTTACAAATGGGTCAAGGGACTACAAAACGTGTCGAACACAACATGTAAACATCATTTTTAGTTTCAAAGTTTTATATATCTCGATTGTTAGCATAGTAAACTTCTTAAATGTCGAATAATATATATATGTTACATTATTATTTTACGACATAAATGATCAAATGAAACGTGCCAAAAATATAAAATAGAATGAAATGAAAAATATACAAGGTGTCGAGTAGGACTTACTTCACCTCAAAAGGTGGGGTAAACTCGATATATGGTTCGAATTGGTACAAAAGGGAAATAGCTCGACTTGTGACTAAGTAATGATAGAGAATGAGCAAAGGTCGACCATTGGACTTGGTTCTAGATTCTCGAACTTCTTGCAATCTTTCTGTCCCACTTCCTCGTATACTTCGGCTAGAACTTGTGATTTTTAATGTGTTATCGTGTGTGCTATGGATTGAGGTCACAAGAGGTCATTATATAGTGCATATGAAGTTGTGTGATCACAAGAATAAGGATGTAGCCAATAGTGTTTGCATGTCCACCTCCAAAACCTCCCAATCGACATATCACACAACCAAGGAATGTGTCAGTTGGATTCTGACATTCCCTGTTCATTTCTGACATCCTTGTGAGTGTATAGTTATCCTTGTGGCCATTGGAGGGCATGAGAGGTGCTAAGAAGGGAGTTGACACGTTTTTGGTGGTTTTGGTATTATGGTTTTGCTCGTAAACTTTGGTCAGAATTGAGTGTCGAAATGAGTGAGTTTTTGAACGAGGTTTGTCACATTTAAAAGTTAGCTGGGTCATGATTCGAGATATGTAAAGATATAGTGGTGTTGTGTGTCAAGAAAGATGAATAACGAGGGTGTTTTGGAGCTTGGTCGCGACTAGTTCCAAAGAAAAACAAAGAAGAAAAAAAATAAGTAAAGGGGTGTTGGGCTTGGCCTGCTGGGCTGCTTTCGTGGGTCAGGCCCAATCAATGAAAAGAAAGAAATAAAAGGGTCTGTTGGGTGCAGTTTTGGTTATACATGGCCCAATGGGTCACGGGGGCCCACATAGCATGTTTCGTGAGTCGGGTTACGGTCTAATAATATTAGTGAGCAATCTCGGGAATTTTCGTAGGCTCAGGAAATATATAAATATTGTACGGTAAATATACGAAACGTATATTTATAAAATATAACCGTTTAAAAATATATTTGCGATATTTAGACTATCTAGGTTTGTGTGTAAGCATCGTTCCTAGAAAAATGATCAATCACAATTACCGTAGTGATTTATATAACAAGTCATATATAAAAAAAAATTTTGTCACTCGTAAAAATGGTGTTCAGTTAATGTAACATTCGTTTATTCATGTTTTGTATTTACTAATCGTATGGGAAAATTACGAGAGGCTATAGTACCTACCCCTTACAGTGAATTCCGTCTCGGAATTCTAGTCTAAAGTAGTTGTCATAGGTGTATCTCAGAAAAGATTTGGGTATTTGTTGCGAATTTGATCCTCGCATTCCCATGTATACTCCGGTCTTCGCTTTGAGTTCCAACGAACTTTGATGATAGGAATACGGTTTTGTTTTAGTTGTTTGACTTCCCTATCTATGATTTCTACCGGTTCCTCGGTGAAAAAGAGTTTGTCATCAAGTTGTATCTCTTTTAATGGAATGACAAGAGATTCATCAGATAAACACTTCTTAAGGTTTGACACATGAAAAGTGTTGTGAATTCGGCTAAGTTCCTCGGGTAGTTCAAGTTTATATGCCACGGGTCCTATCCTTTCTAGGATGTTGAATGGACCGATGTACCTTGGGTTCAACTTTCCACGTTTTCCAAAACGTACTACTCCTTTCCACGGGGAAACTTTTAACATGACTCTATCTCCGATCTGAAAATCCAAGGATTTTCGCTTTAGGTCGGCGTAACTTTTCTGTCTATCCCTTGCAGCTTGTAAGCGCTGTTTGATTTTTATAACCTTCTCGGTAGTCTCATGAACTAGATCCGGTCCAGTGAGTTGCACTTCTCCAACTTCCGCCCAACAAATGGGTGATCGGCACTTTCGTCCATAAAGTGCTTCGAATGGTGCTGCCTTAATGCTGGCATGATAATTGTTGTTGTATGAGAACTCTGCTAATGGTAAGTGCTTATCCCAACCTTTTCCGAAGTCTATGACGCATGCGCGTAGCATATCTTCTAAGGTTTGAATTGTTCTTTCACTTTGTCCATCAGTTTGTGGGTGATATGCAGTACTCATATCCAGTTTTGTTCCTAAAGCTTTCTGCAAAGATTTCCAAAAATGTGACGTGAAACGACTATAACGATCTGAGATGATAGAAATTGGCACTCCATGCCGTGACACTATTTCTTTCAGATATATCTGAACAAGTGTGTTCATCTCATCGGTTTCTTTGATTGGTAAGAAATGAGATGATTTCGTGAGACGATCAACGATGACCCATATCGTGTTGTAGCCAGTAGAGGTTTTTGGGAGTTTAGTAATGAAGTCCGTTGTAATACGTTCCCATTTCCACATCGGGAGTTCTGGTTGGATGAGTAATCCTGATGGTTTCTGGCATTCTGCTTTTACTCTAGAACATGTTAGGCATTTGTTGACGTATTCAGCGATGTCGGCCTTCATGTTTGGCCACCAATAAAGTTTCTTGAGATCCTGGTACATTTTGTCGGAACCTGGATGTATGGAATATTTTGATTTGTGAGACTCATGCATGATGAGATCACGAATACCTCCAAAAAGAGGGATCCAGCTTCTTTCCTTGAAACAAAGCATTCCATTTGATCTTTTCACAAAACCGTTTTTGTTCTCCGGCATACCAAAAATCTTTTCCTTTGATCGGTTTTCTTTCTTGAGAGCTTCGCTCTGGGCGATAAGAATTTGTGATGGAAGGGGTGAACAAATAGTCATACCTAATGATCTAACCCTGAGAGGTTTTAGTCATTCTTTCCGGCTTAACGCATCTGCTACTACATTAGCCTTTCCTGGGTGATAACGGATTTCACAGTCATAATCGCTGAGTAATTCTAACCAACGGCGTTGTCTCATGTTCAATTCTTTTTGGTCCAGAATGTGTTGGAGACTTTTGTGGTCAGTAAATACGATACACTTGGTGCCGTATAAATAGTGTTTCCATAACTTAAGAGCAAATACTACTGCTCCTAGTTCTAGATCATGGGTTGTGTAGTTTTCCTCATGTTTCTTCAGTTGTCGTGAGGCATAAGCTATCACTTTATTCCGTTGCATCAAAACTGCGCCTAGACCATGGTACAAAGCGTCACAATATACTATGAAGTCTTTGCTTCCTTCAGGCAATGCTAGTATGGGTGCTTCACAAAGCTTTTGTTTTAACAGTTGGAAAGCTGATTCTGCTTCTTGTCCCCAGATATACTTTTCATTCTTCTAAGTCAATTTGGTCAATGGTTTTGAGATTTTAGAGAAACCTTCAATAAATCTCCGGTAGTAACCTGCATGACCTAAAAATTGATGTATTTCTGTGGGAGTTGTAGGTGATGACCAATCCTTAACGGCCTCTATTTTTGCAGGATCCACGTGAATACCTTGACTATTGATGACGTGTCCCAAAAATTGCACAGTGGGAATCCAAAAATCACATTTTTAGAATTTAGCATACAGCTTTTCCTTCCTAAGTAACTCTAGGATAGTTCTCANTTTTCCTTTGATCGGTTTTCTTTCTTGAGAGCTTTCGTTCTGGAGCGTAAGGATTTTGATGGAAGGGGTGAACAAATAGTATACCTAATGATCTACCCTGGAGAGGTTTAGTCTTCTTTTCCGGTAACGATCTGTCTACATAGCCTTTCCTGGGGTGATAACGGATTCACCATTCATATATCGCTGATAATTTAAAACGGTTGGGTCTCATGTTTCAAATCTTTTTGGCCAGAATGTGTTTGGGGAGATCTCTCTTGTCGTCAGAAATACTGATACCCACTTGGTGCCGTTATAGGGTTTCCCATAACTTTAAAGAGGGCAAATACTACTGCTCTATTCTAGATCATGTGTGTGTAGTTCCTCATGTTCTTCAGTTGGTCGGAAGGCATAGCTATCACTTTTTCCGTGCATCAAAACTGGCCTGACCAATGGTTACAAGCGTCCACATATACTATGAAGTCTTTGCTTCCCTTCAAAGGCCATGCTTATGGGTGCTTCACCAAAGCTTTTTTAACATATGGGAAGCTGATTCTGCTTCTTGGTCCCCAAGATATACTTTCATCTTCAAAGTCAATTGGTCAATGGTTTTGAGATTTAGAAAAACCTCCAATAATCTCCGGTAGTTAACCTGCATGGACCCTTAAATAAATTGAGTATTTCTGTGGATTGTAAGTGATGACCCAATCCCTAACGCCTCTATTTTTGCAGTGATCACGGAAACCTTGACTATTGGATGACGTGTCCCCCAATTGCACAGTGGGGGAAATCCCAAAATCACATTTTTAGGGTAATTTTTTTAGCATACAGATTTTCCTCTTAAGGTAAACTCTAGGATTAGTTCTCAAATGTTCGGGCATGGTTGCTTCTTTGTTACTGAGAATAGGGATCAGAATTCGTCTATGAATTACTATCACGTCCGGAATTTGTCCAAATAGTTGGGTACCTTATTAGGTCCATTAAACACTTGGTGCGTTGTTAACAAATGCATCACTTTGAATTCGTATATGTCCATAAACGGTGTCTAGCTGTTCTTGGGGAATTCTTCCTCCCGGAATCTTTAGTTATGTATCCCGACCCTTTTAATCAATTTTTCGGAGTATACGCCGGATCTTGCAAATTGGATCAACAGGATCGTCGGATTCTGGGTAAAGGAATCGGGTTCTTCACAGGTGGAGTTTGTTCCAATCTCAACTAATGGCACCATTCGGATGATCTTTTCTTTTTACGAATAGAACCGGGTCCCCCGGTGATAACTTGGTCGGAATTGAAACCTTTGTCGGGGACCATCCTTCAGTTGTTCCGATATTCCTTCCATTTCAGAAGGTGGCAGTCTTGTAAAGGTGGCTTTGCCACTGGGTGCCGCTCCAGGGCACTTGTTCAAATCGAATCGTACTTGACCGGTGGTCGAAGACGGAATCTTCAGGGAATACTTCAAGGAAAATTCCCTACGATAGGTACGTCTTTGAAGGTTGGTTTTTCTCCGACTTTATTTCCTTACCATTTGGAACCATGAATACTTTTAAATCCCTTCGTTCATGTTGTTTCATCATCTAAGCTGAGATGTCTGGTATCGTTTTTTATTCTTGCGTCATGGACAATGAGGATTTCATCCTTAAGAGGATGTGTGACGGCCCTTCTCGTCCAATGAATTCTAGCATGATGTTTGGATAACCAATCCATGCCGAGATGCAATCAAACTACCGGAGTTGGGACTATCAGTCAATGGGAAAAGGTTCCCTCGAGTTAAGGTACAATCTTTCAGGACAGGTTGGTGCTAATTAAGTTTCATTGCCCATTTCTATTCGTATGTAACACCCAACCGGATAAGGGTCTAAATGTAACAATGGTGTCCAATTCAGAACTAAAGCGTCAACGGAAGACTTAGCTCCAATAATACAAATCTGGAGACCAAAAACTAATAATCAATTACAATCAGGAACCCAGCTTCCTAAAATATTAAACAAACTAAAATAAAGAATCCACGAAGACTAAGGGTAGGGTTGGTTCCAAAAAGTCCTACGCTCATCACTCAATCCCAGAGCCTCCAACTTATCCGCCGCAGGGAAATGCCGGCTGGAGCTACGTCAGTGGAACAGATCTAACGTGATGAAAGATAACTGAACATAAATGATAAACAAGAACCATCCCAAGAGAACCTGCTGAATGACAATGTCATAAGATATAAGATCATATGGAATGAAGGACAAAGAAAATAAAGAAATGGTAAGAGGTAGTAACGGAATTGCTCAAGTTACCAACCATTCACATCTATACGGTCAATTCCTTTTGTACCATAGAGGGGGAGACCTTTCAGTACCAAATGGAGGTAGCTAACTCTCCAGAAGGAAATGGCGTACCATGCAACGCACACACCAATTCACTTATTCATTTTCGAACAGAACATTTATGCCCTAGGATGCATCCATACGCTCCCTGCAAACAGGAATACATATTCAATCGAGTATAACATCATAATAGAATGGCCATATTACCATAATCATTATAACAACAGAAGGGAACGCCGTGGATCAATCACACCTCCACAGAAAGTGTCATGCCATTGGTGCCTCAATGACACGGCCATGTTACCTTCATGACTAGGGATAGTACCTTGAGCAATGGGTCAATTCAAATGGATCAAAGCAAAAGGGTCATAACAATGGGGTCATATCAGATGGATCACAACAAAAAGATCATGTCAATGGTTCAAATCAAATGGGTCATAACAAATGGATCATAAACAAAGGTCCAAATCATAGTAAATGAATCAAGGTCATTGAATACGAATCATGAGAAAGGGGTAATCAAACAAACGAACCAACCGATAACGATGTAAATAGAAATGAGTATTCAGAATACCCGTACCAATATGAAATGCAAATGAAATAATGTCTAAAAGTAAGACTGAATATCCGTACCAATACGAATGCAAATGAAAGAATCTTTAAAAGGAAGATTGAATATCCGTACCAATATGAAATGCAAAAGAAATAATGTCTAAAGTAAGACTGAATATCCGTACCAATACGAATGCAAATGAAAGAATATTTAAAAGGAAGATTGAATATCCGTACCATGAAATGCAAAAGAAATAATGTCTAAAGTAAGACTGAATATCCGTACCTTAATACAATTGAACGGAAACAAACGAATCAATGGACGTTACGTTTTCTTCAACGAATCTCTAGACGAAACGATAGATCGAAACTGAAAACACGACCACGAACACAAGATCCCGCGAGACACAATAGAACCCAAAACCCAAACGCGATCTATCTAAACTCGAGCAGACCCTAACCACGATCGAATTGGTTACCCACGATCACGAACACCTCTTTGGTCACACGAACAGTAGCAACAATGTTGATTATTGTTTGAGTTGTTGTGTTATGGTTGTCGAATGAAGGAAAAAGAGAAACCTGAGTCTTCAATTTATAACCAAAATAGGAACGCTCCTCTTTGTTACCATTTACGTGTTTGTTGATAGAAGCAGGAGCGTCTATCATTAAGGACCATTTAACAAAATCTTGATTGGGTTTAACTCACATTAATGACCGGTTATGAAAGTTTTTAATTGGGCTTTAACTATCAAAATTAAAGGAAGAAACAACCGGTTATAGAGTATTCAATGGGCTTAGGGCTTTTAAATAATATTAACTTGGGTCTTCAAATATACATTAAGAGATTCGGTTATAGCAAAAACATTCAATGGCCCGAATTTTAATGGTGGTTAAGGGTTTAAATGGACCTCATTAAGGAAATTAAAAGGGTATAAAGTATAAACTAGAATTTCAATTTGTACTGTAGTTAGACTTTAAATGTAACCAAATTATTAATCTAGGTTAACAAATTACTTTTAGTCATAAACGTATCGTAAGTTTTAAAATTTCAAATTTACTCAAAATTTTAGGTTTCCAAATTTTAGGGTTTTACAACTCTTCCCGTCTAAAAAGAAAATTTCGTCCGCGAAATTGAAAAGAACCGGATAGAAATATACCAGATCACGAAAGGAATTGAAAACGATTCCAATGAACGGAAGGTTACTTTCTCATGACTCGATTCAGAAGGTTCAGAACATTTTCAGATTCATCAATAAAGACCGATCATTTCCAAACTGAATCCAACAGACACGGAACACATATATACAGATAACAGATCACAATCATAAACTGATACGATGATAAGGTTGAATTTTGACTTCAATTTATTAGCAGGTTCCAATCATAAATTCCAGAAACATAACAAAAAAAAATAGCAGAAATGTATCAAGACGTAAAAAGAAAGGAATAAACGGAAATTAACCGAGGAATTCACGAACCGCCAACCCACTTCTTCTTAGGACAACCACCAATCTTATGTTCCATTGAACCGTACGCCTAGACTCAAAAACATGATAAGAATGCCCACTACGAATAAACGAATTAGTGAAGACAAAAATTAAAGATAAAGATCAAAATGTGAAAGAAGAAAGTCAAAGCAGAAGGAAACGTCAAAGCATAAAAGTGTCTCAAAACAGAAGGAATCCTATTGTCTACCCAATCCTCACAGGTCATAGCCTAAGCTCTACAGGTCAAAACCTGGCTCTGATACCAATTGTAACACCCCAAACCGGATAAGGGTCTAAAGGGTAACATTATGGTGTCAATTCAGAACATAAAGCGCAAGCGGAAGACTTAGCTCAATAAATTACAAATCTTGAGACCAAAAGGACTAATAAAACAATTACAATCAGAACCAGCTTCTAAAATAATAAAACAAAATCTAAAATAAAATCCACGAAGACTAAGGTAGGGTTGGTTCACTAAAAGTTCCTACGCTCATCACTCAATCCCAGCCTCCAACTTGATACCTGCCGCAGGGAAAAGAAATGCGGCTGAGCTAACGCTCAGTGAACAGATATAAACAGATGAAAGATAACTGAACATAAATGAATAAACAAACAATCCAATGAGAACCTGCTGAGATACAATGTCATAAAGAATATTAAGGATCATATGAGAATGAAGGACAAAGAATAATAAAGAAATGGTAAGAGGGGTAGTAACGGAATTTGCTCAAGTACCAAAACATTTCATTCAAACATTTCATTTCACATTTCATTATACCGTCAATTCCTTTATTGTACATAGAGGGGAGACCTTTCATGTACCAAATGGAGTAGCTAACTCCCAGAAGTGAAATGGCGTACATGGCACGCACAACCAATCACTAATCATTTCAGAACAGAACATTATGCCTAGGATGCATCCATACGCTCCCTGCAAAACAGAATACATATGCAAGTACGAGACTATACATACATATATAGAATGGCCATATGAACCATAATCATTATAACAGAAGGGAACGCCGTGGATCAATCACACCTCCACAGAAAGTGTCATGCCATTGGTGCCTCAATGACACGGCCATGTTACCTTCATGACTAGGGATAGTACCTTGAGCAATGGGTCAATTCAAATGGATCAAAGCAAAAGGGTCATAACAATGGGGTCATATCAGATGGATCACAACAAAAAGATCATGTCAATGGTTCAAATCAAATGGGTCATAACAAATGGATCATAAACAAAGGTCCAAATCATAGTAAATGAATCAAGGTCATTGAATACGAATCATGAGAAAGGGGTAATCAAACAAACGAACCAACCGATAACGATGTAAATAGAAATGAGTATTCAGAATACCCGTACCAATATGAAATGCAAATGAAATAATGTCTAAAAGTAAGACTGAATATCCGTACCAATACGAATGCAAATGAAAGAATCTTTAAAAGGAAGATTGAATATCCGTAACCAATATGAAATGCAAAAGAAATAATGTCTAAAGTAAGACTGAATATCCGTACCAATACGAATGCAAATTAAAGAATCTTTAAAAGGAAGATTGAATATCCGTACCAATATGAAATGCAAAAGAAATAATGTCTAAAGTAAGACTGAATATCCGTACCTTAATGCAATTGAACGGAAACAAACGAATCAATGGACGTTACGTTTTCTTCAACGAATCTCTAGACGAAACGATAGATCGAAACTGAAAACACGACCACGAACACAAGATCCCGCGAGACACAATAGAACCCAAAACCCAAACGCGATCTATCTAAACTCGAGCAGACCCTAACCACGATTGAATTGGTTACCCACGATCACGAACACCTCTTTGGTCACACGAACAGTAGCAACAATGTTGATTATTGTTTGAGTTGTTGTGTTATGGTTGTCGAATGAAGGAAAAAGAGAAACCTGAGTCTTCAATTTATAACCAAAATAGGAACGCTCCTCTTTGTTACCGTTTACGTGTTTGTCGATAGAAGCAGGAGCGTCTATCATTAAGGACCATTTAACAAAATCTTGATTGGGTTTAACTCACATTAATGACCGGTTATGAAAGTTTTTAATTGGGCTTTAACTATCAAAATTAAAGGAAGAAACAACCGGTTATAGAGTATTCAATGGGCTTAGGGTTTTTAAATAATATTAACTTGGGTCTTTAAATATTGTTTAAGAGCTTCGGTTATAGCAAAAACATTCAATGGCCCGAATTTTAATGGTGGTTAAGGGTTTAAATGGACCTCATTAAGGAAACTAAAAGGGTATAAAGTATAAACTAGAATATCAATTTGTACTGTAGTTAGACTTTAAATGTAACCAAATTATTAATCTAGGTTAACAAATTACTTTTAGTCATAAACGTATCGTAAGTTTTAAAATTTCAAATTTACTCAAAATTTTAGGTTTCCAAATTTTAGGGTTTTACATCGTAAGTGGTGTTTAGCTTAGAAGGGGTAGAGTTAACGAAAGGGGGAAACGTATCTGACACGAAACTTTTATCCGCTCCTGAATCAAATAATATTCTAGCATTATGATGATTTAATAAGAACGTAACCGTGACGACGAGAGGGTTTTGTGGTGCGTTGTCATTTCCCATTACGTATGCTCTTGCTCGTGCGTTGTTTTGACCATTTCCTTTTGGACAGCGATTTCTGAAGTGTCCCGTTTCTCCGCATGAGTAACATGTTGGTGTTATGTTTTGTAGGTTGCTGCCGGTAGCAGGGCTCCTACAATCCTTTGTGGCATGACCTATCTTTTGGCATTTTTGGCATTTTATCGTACAAACACCATTGTGGTGGAGCTTGCATCGGTTGCATTGTGCCTTGTGACCTTGGTATCCATTGCCATTTGTTGCCGTATAAGCCTTAGGGGCTCTTGTCGTTGGTTTTGCTGTTGACGATGAGCGTTCTTATTCTGGTGGTATTGTTGGTTGTTCCTGTTGTTGTTGTTGTGATGGTTGTTGTTGCAATGGCTGTTGTTGTAATGGTCGTTGTTCTGATGGTGGGTGGTTCTCTTGTCATCTAACTTCCTTTTGAGTTCATTGCACTTAACTTCACGGTCCAGAAGTTTCTGTGCTAACTCCATTGCGAGTTCTAGTGATGGTGGGTTAGATGCTGAGACGTTTCCTTCGATGCTTCGGGGAAGAACCTCAACATATTTCTCCAGAATTTTCTCTAAATCTGGCACGATGGAAGGACACAACGCCTTAAGTTCATGAAATCTCCTGTTGTAAGCCTTGAGATCAATTCCTTTGACTGCAAGGGTATGGAACTCATCTTCCAATTTCCTTAACTCGGATCGAGGACAGTATTTCTTTAGGATTTTGGATTTGAATTCCGTCCAAGAGAGTCGGTATGCTGCTTCTGTGCCTGAGGTTTGAGTTGTAGCGGTCCACCAAGATAGAGCGTCATTCATTAAGGTTCCTGTGGCGAACGTGACTCTGTTGTTCTCTGAACATCCACTCATTTGGAATACTGTTTCACATCTCTCGAACCAATGGGCGAGTTTAGTTACTCCTTCAGTACCCATGAGGTACGTTGGCTGACAAGCCGTGAAGTCTTTATAGGTACATTGGCGAGGTGCGGGTGCGACATTCCTTGCCGGTTGTGCGCCAGCGCCTTCATTCCAGGCAGTAGCTGCTTGTTCGGCTAAGGCTGCGTTGATTCCGTCAGCGATTGCTTATTGAATTTCTGCCGGGGTCATGGTTGCTGATGGGGTAGTGGTAGTGGTTCTCCTAGTTCTAGGTGCCATATTCCTAAAAATGTGAGTATATGTTTAGAATTTTCATAATAACTATCTTGTGTTAGACTACTTTAGTAACATCAATAGGTTTAAAGTTAAAATAGTGACCCATATATCACGATGCAATATACGATATTATAACACATATGAAAATAAAGTAAGCATAATATCATAGATTAGATTGTCGTTTGCGTTTACATCACTTATTCCTTCTTGTTGATATATCCCAAGGATTATTCAAATACAAGTTATTATTGTGATGAGGGTAAAGCTAGGTCGACAATATATGGTTTCTAAGATTTCCCTTGGTTGTCATCAAGACGACGTTGTAGCTCCTGAATTGTGGTGGCCATGGTTTCTATAGTTTGGTCTCGAGCTCTTTCTCTAGCTTGTGCTTCTTGCTGTGCATGTCGCAGAGACATAACTTGGGCTCTTGTGGTGTCGAGTACTTGATCAATATCACTCATGATGGTCCTGGTTGTAGTGCTAGCAGTACAAAGTAATCCGATGAATTCCATCGCTTCACCGAATTGTGCACTCAGTTGTTCTATCATGGTTCCCATCTCCAAGTGCCCGATTACAAGTTGTTCTATTTCACATGACATGATTTCCACTTGCTCATTAGGGATGTTGTTTACCAGGCTGGCTATGGCGTCTAACCTGTCCTCATGTCTTACTAACCTAGCCGCCAAGAGTGGTATAGTGCGGTGGATGGGTTCTCCAGTGACCGGAAGGATCCTGGATGCAGCAACTGATGAACCTTCCCCAAGTTCCCTGTTAGTGGGGGTACCCTCTTGAGATCTCCAATATTTAAGGATCGGTAGTAAAAATGACCATTTGCAAGCATTGACTCGCTTACGAGCCTTACTGTGACGGTTTGTTCTTGCCTGAGAATAAGGATCTGAGGAGGAAGGACGAATCTGGTAAGTCCTTTGTCGGTAAGGCAGAGGAGTGCTGCGGGTGGTTACAGGTGGAGATGCCAATGATGGACTGGTGAATGTCACTGGTACAATAGTAGTCTACTGATAGAATACAGTAGGTAGTATCACTGGTTCTGCAGATGGAGCAATTTCCTTTTTCCATTCGGTATCATCACAGATTTCTCTTTCTTCAGCATATGAAAGAACTTTTCCAGCAGAGGCTGGTTCATAAGGCTGGAATGGAGGAGTTTTCCTACCACGTCTGATTGGACCAGATTTTCCATATTTTTGTCCGTTGTAGGTGACACAGACATAGGAGTTGGAGCAAGAGTTGATACAATAGGTGTAGAGCTTTCAGTTTCCGAATCCGATAACAAAGCAATGAAGTTGGGGTTCGAAGACATGGTACTGTAATAATCCCGATTAGTAAACATAGTTATTAGCATAATCATAACAAGTAAGCATATATCAAGTTATAAAAATGAGAAGAAACATCTCTACCGGATGTTGGAATGTAGGCACGGAGGGCGTGAAGTGGTATTTTGTAAAAATGGTCCGTTTCTGAAAACATAGTTATAGTCCAGTACTTAAAAATACCTGGTTCTCTATAACTGTAGCTCTAATGCCAATCTATAACACCCCCAAAATTGTCAATAGCAGCGGAAGACTTAGTAATGACAGCGGAAGCTTTTCGGAGTATTACCTAGAGGATCTTTCTTACAATTACAGAAAATGACACAAAGTGACGTTTAAGTTATTTATTTCAAAATACCAAATATCCAAAGAACATGACATTTCATAAGTTAGAGAACAAGTTTTATTATGAAAATAATAAAACAGTTTATTAAAGTCCATGCTGTGTTTATGCCCACTCTGTGCCTTCAAGTTCCGTCTTGTTTAGTTACCTGAAATAAACATGCTAAAGTCAACATAAATTTGAGTGATATTCATAGGTTTAAGTTTAATAGTTTGAACCACAAGTTAAAGAATGTATTGCAATCACATGCAATCAACAAGTTTAAAATCAATGTTCCTGTTATTGCCTTAAGCTCATGACACGCAACGATTAACA
>LBNU01038368.1:6572-19163 GCA_014162995.1 Artemisia annua | reverse complement strand
AATGAGAGAGCATGAAGAGCTGTGCTTCCCAAAATGGGTCTTCATAGTAATCTGCAAAAGATAAAACAAGCACACAAAAATGGAAAATATTTTTAGGTTTTGGTAGTATATATATATATATATATATATATATATATATATATATATATATATATATATATATATATATATATATATATATATATATATATATATATATATACCTCCACACTTAAGATTTACGGTGTGGTTTAAAACAAAGTTTTAATATAAGTGAAAAAGGAAATAAAACAAAATAAAATAGGTTAAAACGGGTTGCCTCCCGCCAAACGCTAATTTGAGAGTCTATAGCTCGACTCATGTGATTAGTTTGTTTTAGTCAATTGGAAAGAATGGTGTTGATTTTTCCCTTCTATCGTTGAAACTTTCTTCCTCATTATATAGTTTAAGCCTGTGATCATTGACTATAAAACTTTTATTGTCACATCCATATAATTCAACATATCCGGATGGATATTGGTGTTTCACAGTATAAGGTCCAACCCAGCGGCTTGTAAGTTTTGGTTGTTTGATTTTGAATTTTGATTGAAAAAGTAGGACTTTATCTCTTTTCTTGAATTCTTTTCTCATTTTTAATTTCCGATCATGCCAAACTTTAGTTTTTTCTTTATAAAGACGAGAGTTTTCATAAGCATAAAAGCGTAGTTCGTCTAATTCATGAAGTTGAAACATCCATTTTTCACCGGCTGCTATAAGATCTAGGTTACAATTTTTATAAGGAGTTCTGAATGCCCATATAAGCAGTTCTGAACAGCTGGATTTTCTTTAACTGTTTTTTCAAGTATTCTTTTAAGAGCTCTGTTAGTATTTTCAACTTGACCACTAGTTTGAGGGTGATATGATGTAGAGAACCGATGGTTAACTCCATATCTTTTCATAGCTTTTTTCCATTAATTTATTGCAAAAAAAAGTTCCTCTGTCGCTAATTAGACCTTTAGGTATTCCAAATCGACAGAATAGTTTCTTAAGAAATGTTATAACAACTTTGGCATCATTAGTTTGAAGAGCTTGGGCTTCTGCCCATTTTGAGACATAGTCAACAGCGACTAGTATATATTCGAATTTTGATGATTTAGGAAATGGTCTCATAAAGTCTATACCCCAGATGTCAAAAATTTCGCAGACTTGAATGTAATTCATAGGCATTTCATCTCTTTTAGAAATGTTTCCAGTTTTCTGACATGATTCGCAAAGGCGAACTAGAGTATGTGCTTCTTTTAGAATTGTTGGCCAATAGAATCCAGATTCGAATACTTTTTTAGCGGTAGCTTTAGCACCATAATGTCCACCGGTGGGTCCATGGTGACATTTATCAAGAATAGCACGAGTTTCAAGTCCAGAGACACATCTACAGATTATTCCGTCAGGNTTGATGATTTAGGAAATGGTCTCATAAAGTCTATACCCCAGATGTCAAAAATTTCGCAGACTTGAATGTAATTCATAGGCATTTCATCTCTTTTAGAAATGTTTCCAGTTTTCTGACATGATTCGCAAAGGCGAACTAGAGTATGTGCTTCTTTTAGAATTGTTGGCCAATAGAATCCAGATTCGAATACTTTTTTAGCGGTAGCTTTAGCACCATAATGTCCACCGGTGGGTCCATGGTGACATTTATCAAGAATAGCACGAGTTTCAGGTCCAGAGACACATCTACAGATTATTCTGTCAGGACAGATTTTGAATAAGTATGGTTCATCCCAAAAATATTTTTTGTATATCTGAGAAGAATTTTCTTTTCTCTTGGTGAGTCATTCCTTTTCTTAGTATGTCCCCCGCCAGATAGTTTGCAATGTCTGCGAACCAAGGCGTGTCTGGAGAACTAATTGAATTAAGGGTTTCGTCTGGAAAATTATCATTTATTTCAATTTCTATTTCTTCATCCTCATTTTCTAAACAAGACAAATGATCGGCGACTACGTTTTCAATACCTTTCTTGTCTTTGATTTCTATATCGAATTCTTGCAAAAGCAGAATCCAACGAGTAAGACGTGGTTTAGCATCTTGCTTTTTAAATAGATATCTGAGAGCGGAATGATCTGTATAGACCACAGTTTTGGATAGAACTAGATATGCTCGAAATTTATCGAATGCAAACACAACGGCCATGAGTTCTTTTTCAGTAACCATGTTGTTTTGTTGAGCAGCATTGAGTGTTTTGCTAGCAAAGTAGATAGGATGGAAATGTCTACCATCTTTCTGTCCTAAGACAGCTCCGATGGCAAAATCGCTTGCATCACACATTAATTCAAATGCTAAGTTCCAATTTGGACTTATTATAATCGGCGTACATGTGAGTTTCTCTTTGAGAGTTTCGAAAGCTTTTTGACATTCGTCATCGAATTCAAAGGTAATATCCTTTTCTAGAAGTTTAGTTAAAGGTCGAGCAATTTTTGAGAAATCTTTAATAAATCGTCGATAGAATCTGGCATGTCCTAAAAAACTTCTAATGCCTTTCACATTAGTAGGTGGTGGAAGTTTCGAGATTACATCAACTTTTGCTTTGTCAACTTCAAGTCCTGCTCCTGACACTTTATGTCCGAGCACAATACCTTCTTTGACCATGAAGTGACATTTTTCCCAATTAAGCACAAGATTTGTGTTTTCACAATGTTGAAGCATTTCATCTAGATTACCTAGGCATTTATCGAAAGAATTTCCAAAGACTGAAAAATCATCCATGAAAACTTCCACGGATTCTTCAATCATATCATGAAATATTGCTATCATACACCTTTGAAAAGTAGCAGGTGCATTACATAAGCCAAAGGGCATACGTCGATACGCAAAGGTTCCGAAAGGACAAGTAAATGTTGTTTTCTCTTGATCCATTTGATCGATTGGTATTTGGAAATATCCAGAGAATCCATCTAGAAAACGGAAATATTCATTTCCCGCTAGTCTTTCTAACATTTGGTCCATGAATGGGAGAGGAAAATGATCTTTTGATGTGGCTTCATTTAGTTTTCAGTAGTCAATACATACGCGCCAACCAGTGACAGTTCTAGTCGTGACAAGTTCGTCATTTTCATTAGTCACTGATGTTATACCACCTTTCTTGGGTACACAATGAATAGGACTTACCCATGGGCTATCTGCTATAGGGTAGATGATTCCTGAGTCAAGGAGTTTGACAACTTCCTTCTTGACAACTTCTTTCATATTCGGATTGAGTCTTCTTTGCTTTTGAACCACTGGTTTCTTATCATCCATTAACTGAATTTTGTTTTTACAGAAGGATGAACAAATCCCATGTATGTCACTAGTTTTCCAAGCAAAGGCTCTTTTGTGGTTTTTTAGAACTGAAATTAATTTTCCTTTTTTTCTTTCAGAGAGTTTAGATAAAATTATGACTGGAAGTAACGATTCTCCTTCCAAGAAAGCATATTCCAGATGGTCTGGTAATGGTTTGAGAATGAGATCAGTAGGTGGTCCTTCGATAGAGTTTTTAATTCTAAGTTCATTGTCAGGGTTTATTTTCTCAAATGATAATTCTTCTTCATTATCTTCCTCGTCATCGGAACTTTCATTTTTATCTTCGAGGGTCATAGCCATGAATTGATCATATTCAGCCATAACTTCGTGTTCAAGAAGTGTTCCATCGACTGAGTACAATAATTGATTAAATTCATCTAGCAGTTCATCGAAATCTTCTTCGAGAATTTCATCGATAACATCAATTCTAAAGCATGTGTCATCGTTAGAGTAAGAGTGTTTCATAGCCTTGTCTATGGAGAAAATCATTCTTTCTTTTCCAGCTCCAAGATTGAGTTGTTTCTGTTTAACTCGAATCATTGCATCGGTTGTATGAAGAAAAGGTCTTCCTAAGATTAGGGGTACTTTGCTATCTTCTTCCATTTCTAGGATAACGAAATCAACTAGAAAGGTGAATTTGCCAACTTCAACAAACATGTTCTCAGCTATTCCAACAGGATAATGGAAAGATCGGTCAGCTAATCGAACACTCATCTTAGTTGGTTTAAGCGTTTCAATTGATAATTTAGCATATAGAGAATACGGCATCAGATTAATGCTAGCACCAAGATCGGCTAGAGCATTGCACGAGAATGTTTTACTGAAAGTACAAGGAATCAGGAAAATTCCTGGGTCTCCAAGTTTTGGTGGAATTTTGTTTTGAACAATAGCTAAACATTCTTCATTAAGCAAAGTTGCTGAAATTTGTTCGAGTTTGCTTTTGTTACTAACAAGTTCTTTGAGAAATTTCCCATAGTTGGGCATTCCGGCTAAAACATCAACAAGAGAGACATTAATTCGGACAGCTCGAATTATATCAAGAAATTTTCCATACTGAGCTTCCATTTTTTCTTTTCTTAAGCGTTGAGGATATGGAATTCTAGGTTTGTAGGGTTTAGCTACTGGTGTTTCAGGATTTGTGGTTTCTTTACGAGGGACAGTTTCTTCTTCTTCATCATCATCAGTGAAAACTTCAACAGGTTGTTGAGTTTGACTGGGATCAATGGGTGGATCATAAGAAGTACCATTTCTTGTGGTAATAGCATTTACATGCTCATGACGAGCTTGCGGTGGTTGATAAGGTTTGTTTTGAGGATTAGGTTGAGTGTTACTAGGAAGGGATCCACAAGCTCGACCTAATTGCTTTTTAGCGAATCTGTCGAATTTGGCTTCAAAATTTTGCATCGCGGCTTGGTGATTTCTAGCAGCAGATTCAACTTTTTCTTTTAAGTCCATGTATTGATCTTTTACGAAAAGGTTTGTTAATTTTTGTGCTTTAATAAAATCATTCAGTTGAGTTTGAACATCAGGTTTGTCATCGGTGTTTGCTTGTTTGTAAGGTTCTCGATTATATTCGTTCTTCGCACTAGGTCTCCATCGTTCTCTTTCTTGATCACGATCACGATAGTTCTCATAGAAACGGGTGCGTCTAAAAGTGTTCATAAATTTAGCTTCTTCTTCACGTGACATAGGTGTGTCATCATCACTGCAATTTGTGGTAGCATGGTTTCCGCCACAATGATTACAACTTTCACGTTGTTCTTTCATTTCTTTGTATTGAGCATCAATTTTAATTGTCATGGCATCCATTCTTGCCATAATTTTATTAGTATCAGAATTGCTACTGCCTTCATCAACGAAAGCAACAGTTTTACGAAGAGAGGTTTTTGGTTTTTGTTCTTTTGCCCAATCTAGTTTAAGTAAGACTTTGTCTTCAAGGAGTTGATACGCTTGATTTGGTGTTTTATAGAGGAATATACCACCGGCCGCAACATTTAAAGCTTCTTGAGTTATTTCATCAAGACCGTGGTAAAAGATTTTGATTATATTGCCTTTTGTCAGACCATGTCCATGACAGTTTCTTAGCAATTCTTTCATTCGAAGCCAGGCTTCGGTTAGATTTTCATTTTCGCGTTGTGAGAATCCTCGGATTTCTCCGAGAAGTTTATCAAATAGAGCTGGAGGAAAATATCTACTAACGAAAGCAGTACGAAGTTCGTCCCATGATTCTATGGTTCCTTCATCGAGTTCATCAAGCCAAGTTTTAGCTTCTCCTGTTAGAGATAGAGGAAACATCATGAGTCTTACCGCTTCAGTTTCGGTAGCTCCGTATTTTAACATATCACATACACTTTGGAATTCATGAATGTGTTTGTGAGGATCAGTTTTAATTCGACAATCAAATTGGTTTCCCTTGACAAAAGTCAGGTGATTCCCTTTAACTGCAAATTCGTTTGCGGTTTCAGGAATGGTAATAGCTGGTCCAGGTGTAGGTGCAACGGTACGATCGTTGGCCCACATTGGTTCATTATCAGCGTCATCCATTGGATCGTAAATTTGGATTAATTTGACGTAAAATCTGAAGTTTGAGATATTGTCAACAGGTGTGTAGTGAACACGAGGTTGTTCGGGTCTTTCGTCTTTTTTAGAAATAGGAACTCTTTTGTTATTACGTTTTCTTTTGTTTAAAGTTCTTTCAGGTTCTGATAGAGGTGAAATGGGTTTAGTTTCAGCTGAGCGAGTGTGCATTCAAGGATAGAGAGCGAAATTTAAATCAATGTGATAAATTTCGTTTTCTGAGTAAGTGAGTGCGGCGTACACTATATAGTGTGCGATGTACTTGTGTGTAATGGCAATGTGCGGCGTACTTAAGTGTAAGTACGGCGGTGTTGTTTTTACCGAAAGGATTAATCTCAAAAGATGGTAAAAAAGACGATTCTTTTTGGTTTTTTATAAAAGGATTTGTGATGTTTACGAAAAACGTTATGGATTGAAGTAAATGCGTCGTACTTGGTGACAAGTACAGCGGTCTGTGTGTGCTTTGTGTAAAAGTGCGGCGTATAAGTGTGTAAGTGCGACGTGCTTTCTGCAACAGAAGAAACAGAGTGATCTGGTTTTGGAGAGATTATTGGTATTGTTTACTAATTTTACTTCGAAAATACTTAAGGAACAGATTTAAGTCCCTGGCAGCGGCGCCAAAAACTTTGATGTGTAAGGAAAGCTTTAAATTTATAATACTAGTTTCACCGATGTTAATAAACCAAATACACGGGTAAAGTATAACCCCCGTTGGTAGTATTAGATTAAGGTAAGACGAGGTCGTATCCACAGGGAGTTAGTTCGTTCAGTTTAAGTATAAAAATTAGTAAAAGAAGACAAGTAACGATTACAGGAATAAAAGGAATTCAAATATCAAGACAAATGATTGCTCGGATAGCTTAGATAATCTAGTGACAATGTTTATGTTTGATCTCAGTTTGATAAAGGAGCACAACTTATAAGAGAGCTATTTTTGTCAAAAGAGCAATTTCATAACTCGTAGGTTCAATCAAGATTCATATCTACCCATTAAGTGATTTCTCTCCAAATAGTATTTCATATCAAGTCTAGATTATTACTGATTCTTCTAAGTGGATTTTTCCTTTCAAAGACTAGTAATGTAGACAAGTTCCTAGAATTGTGTTTAACACGTTGTTCTTTCGACCTATCCCAACATATTATATTCAACCAGTTTCAATAAATAAACGTGATAAGACTAGAAATGAAATAGTTCACAATATAAACTTGAAATTGGTAGAGATCAAAACATAATCATAAGTCGCTTTATTATATTCATAATAACAGAAGTGCGTAAATGATAAACAAGAGACACACAGATTGGATTGATCAAATGATTACACAAGTGTCACAAGTAACCAAGAATTCGACACCAACAAGTATTTAACACCCCTTATTCTGATTCGTTCACCCCTGCAACTTGGCTCTGGATCACGTGTTACTTCCGACTTAGCTTTGGGGAAATTGATTATAGAGTGGAGAGTTCAAATACTTGCAAATGATCTCTATTTATAGGCAATCTGATATGCGAAGTACGGCACACTTGCTTTCTGAGTGCGGCGCACTTTCTTGTTTTCTTGGCACCAAAGCTTCATAAATGCAAGGGAAGTACGGCGCACTTAGTTTGCAAGACCGGCGCACTTTTATTTAATATTATATATTTGACTTCCTTTGACCGAGAGGTAAGTGCGGCGCCCGGCGCACTTTCTTGTAAAACCCGCGCACTTGGCTTACATAAAAAGCTAATCATGGAAGACTTCATTATTTATTCACTTCAAGTGGCGAAATTGTAGGTTTTTAGGTGTTTCATGCTCAGACCATCCAAGAGTGAACCTGCATTCATTTTAGGCTATTAAGTACCAAAAGTTCACATAAAATGATCATAAAACATATAGAATAATGCTCAAGAAATATGTATAATTTGAGCGTTATCAAATACCTCCACACTTAGCTATTGCTTGCCCTCAAGCAATCAGGTGAGAAAATTAAGTTTGTTTTGTGATCATGGAGATATATTAGCAGATTTATTATTTTGTTAGAAAGGCATTGACACATANTCATTTTAGGCTATTAAGTACCAAAAGTTCACATAAAATGATCATAAAACATATAGAATAATGCTCAAGAAATATGTATAATTTGAGCGTTATCAAATACCTCCACACTTAGCTATTGCTTGCCCTCAAGCAATCAGGTGAGAAAATTAAGTTTGTTTTGTGATCATGGAGATATATTAGCAGATTTATTATTTTGTTAGAAAGGCATTGACACATAACTAAAAACACCTCACGAAGGATTATTTTAAATGATTCACACAATTCACTCGAATAGGGTTTAGTTTACTCAATATATGCACAGACATGACAAAAAAGCTACCATAGGCTTGCACAAATCACAAAGACAACTCCGACAAGGCGTAAGCACCAGACAATGATATCAATGAGGACTTTTTCGGGTTGGCTTAGGGATTAAGGGTATGAACAAGGCATGGGTAATTTTCTTTGTTGTTTCTTGTAGGATACGTAGAAGGATGAACTAAACAGCTGCATAACATCAATATACAAGGATCTTTTTTATTCCATCATAATAATCACTTTTTTTCTTTTCTCTTTTTCTTTTTGATTTTCTTTTTCAACATTTCCCATAACTTTTCTTTTCTTTCATACTATTTTCATTTCGCAGCAATAATCAATTCTTCATTCTTTTTAAGCATAAGCAATTTGGTTTAAGAACAGGAAAAAGGCTTAGGCTCAGCATGTTGTTCTAGGTGGCAATAGCATTAAAAATGAGCGCTAGAAGGTTATTTTCTTTAATATACTAGTAACCAGTATAGTCAACTAGGTTATGATTTCATAGGATAGCTTTTTGGTGTAAATCCTAAGTTTGCCTCAATATCATCTAAAATTGTCTATAAAGCATAAGAAATGCAATCTCACTGCGGCATTCGTTATTGATGAATAAGTGCAAGTTCTAGAGCTAATTTAAATCGTCGGCTCACTCATATGTTTGGAGAAAGTGTAGCAGATATACACTCATAAAGGCTTATAAGAATTTCACATTTGTTGGTGAATGAAATTGTGTCTAGCTATAGTGTCAATCCAAGTGGATTTGCCTTAATAACTTGTAAAAGCATATAATTTTTAAGTGACCATAATATCATCATTCATCTAAAAAAAAACAAACACTCAAACTCCACCACTCACTATTTCTTTTATTATTATTATTATTATTATTATTATTATTATTATTATTATTATTATTATTATTATTATTATTATTGTTATTATTATTAACTAAAGTCCAAAATACATCCATGTGGTTTGTCCCATGTTCTCGCTTTACATCCTCGTGGTTTTTTGGCACAAAACCATCCCTCCGTTAGTAAAATCATTCAATGAGGATTAACGATGCAAATTATTCTTCGTTATCTCCTAACGCAAGCAAAATTATTTGCATCGTTAGTCCTCCGTTATCACCCATCGTACATCTCCTAACCGATTTACGTTTCCGTCCGTTTTTATACATTTTCGTCTGTTTTTCTCATGTTTTTATCTGTTTTCTTATGTTTTACACGTTTTCATACGTTTTTATCCGTTTTCGTTCGTTTTTAAACTTTTTCGTCCGTTTTTCTGACGTTTTTATCTGTTTTCGTCCATTTTTACATGTTTTCGTCAGTTTTTTTCACGTTTTCATACGCTTTAATCAGTTTTCATACGTTTTTATCCAATTTTGTCCAAATTTTTAAATAAGTTTGATGATATATACAAGGTATAAAATTTTCAAGAGTTTATAAGTTTATAAGTTATGAATTTGGTCAAAAACTGCTTAAGTTTTGGTAGTAAACATCCCTTGTTTTGCATTTTCAGGTTAGAATCTCACGAGTCTAGATATAAAACATCATTCCGGACAACTTTCATGTTTTAAACTTTTGATGATTCGGACTAGAAAGGGGTCAAAATCATGATTTAAAATCGATACAGAAACATTTTTATCACATGTCAAGTTTTCTTTTAGTATACTTACCTAATCACAAAAAAATATATATACGGAATGAATAGTAGAAGTGACTAAGAAAAATACAAGGATGAATAGTAACCTGAAAATATGAATTGTTACAGACATTTTTATCTGTTTTCATACATATTATATGTATAAAAATGGATGAAAACAGATAAAAACATAAGAAAAATGGAAGAAAAATGGAAGAAAACTTAGAATAATAGACGAAGATGAATAAAAGTGTATGAAAACGGATAAAAACGTATAAAACCGTGAGAAAATCAGAAGAAACTGATAAAAACATGAGAAAAACGGATGAAAACGTGTAAAAACAGACGAAAACGAATAAAAACGTTTGAAAGTATATGAAAACGTGAAAAACTGACGAAAACATGTAAAACAGGATGAAAACGGATAAAAACGTAAGAATAATCAATGAGGACTAACGATGCAAGTATTTTAACTCAATGAGGACTAACGATGCAAATATTTTAACTCTTGTTAGGAGATAATGGAAAATAATTTACATCGTTAGTCCTGATTAACTGATATTACTAACGGAGGGATGATTTTGTGCCAAAAAAAATCATGAGGATGTAAAGCGAGACACGGGACAAACCACATGGATGTATTTTCGACTTTACTCCCATTATTATAATAACAAGAACATACACGAGATCTTCACACACATTTAAACAAACTAAAAGCAAAACAAAATAATGTTTGTGTTCAAAAGCTTCACAGGCTTCACCTAAACAACCTTATTCACCAAACGCACTGGATAACAACAATCTAGTTCCGATCATTGAAGTCACGAAAAACATCGTTTCGTAATTTTCAAAGCCTATAAACAATCTCAAAAGTTGGTCGTCTGGATAAGGAGATCAATAATAAGGAAGAACTTGTTGTAATATTGTCAAAAGCGAGCCAAATTTGTGTTATGTTTTCCTTTATACCTAACTTTTTATTTTATTGGTATGTTTGTTTTTATAGATTAATAAAAAATGTTGAATAATCTTTGTAATTTTGTTGAGTTTGTGCTTTAGTAATTTGATACACATCTGTTATGCTCTAATACTTTGTTGTTGATTTTAGGTTATTTAAATCCGAATGAACTATTATGATAAATTCGCAGTAGTTCGCAACTCATTCGCGTATAACAAGCAATATATTCGGTCAGGTAACGAACGATAACTAAACTGTCATATTCATACGTCATATATACTGAATTCGTGAGGGGCTCGCAATAAGGCCGCGATTATTCACATTGTTCGTTCGTGCTTGGTAATGATCTTTGAAATGAAAAGAGATAGATTTGGTAACGTATGGTTAGTTGCAGAAGCTACAAACATAGTTGCTCTAGTCGTGTCAGACATTTAACATATAAAATCCCATCTATAAAATAAATGAGTAATGATAAATAGGCCTACTAATTAGACCTACAAATTGGCCTACCCCATTTACATATTCAATTTTTGAAATACACCATTTCACTCTTCTCATGTTCGTCAATCATTTTTGAAATGCATCAATCAGATTTGTAGGTCTCTTTTTAGGTTCATTACTCATGCCTACAAATCATTTTCTTAAATATATTAAAGTATATAATGTAAGGGGTAGTCGTATTTTTTTTATTTATTTTTTTTAAAAAAGAAAAGAAAAAATAATCATAGCTTTAGCATTGTATCACAAAAGTAAGTCAAGTATAAAATAAATGTCAAGATATGTCACACAAATGAAAATTTCCCGAATATAAACTAGTCTAAAAACAGGAACACTAGCATCATCGAAACCAACCAATTGAAGATTTGAGCAATCTTTACGGGGTCCCTTATATACTTGCACGTTATTATCGAAGGTTCATAGAAAAATTTTTTGATCGTATTCGTACCCATGAAAAGAGTTGAAACAAAAAATGTAATTGGTACATATATATTAAGCAAAGGTTGTGCATGTTATCTCAACTTCTTTATCACTTTGGTTGATTAAAGAACAATTCACTTTATCGGGTAAAAGGGATTCACCCTGAAAAATATATTAACCACAGAACTAAATAATTACAATGTAATGTGGCAGAAGTACCACAGTAACCTCAAACAACACTTGAACAACCAACTAAAACACTTGTGGCATGCCACATAGCGTTCTCTTCGTGACTATGATAAGTTTCTTGATAAAAACATCAACACTTGGACGATACCAAAGGGTCCGTGCTCTAATCGTATACTTATGATATGACTAACTTAAGTTGTGTGTTCAAGTTTTGTCACATATTGTTAGACTGGACCCACCAATGAAGGTCGATCGAATGGTCGCTGGAGGTCGTGTGGGTCACCGCAAGTGTGGCCATTTGGTCCTTGGAGGTCGGAAAGTTGGGTTATGGGTGAAGTGGTCGAGAGGATGACCCATTTTGTAACAGCCCCATTTTCACGGTTCGCAGCGGATTTAGGGTTGGGGTATTACTTCATGGAATCACAGTTACAGTAATAGAAAACGACTCGAAAAGAGACGTTTATAGAAATTTAGTTATCATTCAGAGTTTTTATAGTAAAAGATATACTTTTACTATTGATGAGGTCCCAAAGTCTAAGTAAGGTGTTATGTTTGAATGATAACTGGTTTGAAAGTCCTTCAAGTTCAGTGCCTCCTTCTGCCACATCTCCGTAGAAATGATATACCTAGGATACATGCTTAAAAAGTCAACACTAGGTGTTGAGTGAGAGTCATAGGTTTAAGTGTTAA
>LBNU01038367.1:0-19107 GCA_014162995.1 Artemisia annua | reverse complement strand
TGTTGGTACTTGTTCACAGGTTTCATTTGAAGCCAATTGCATTCTACTAAGCGTTTAACATTCACCATGATGTATTTGTATTTGACAGTGTTTGGTTTGAGAGAAAAATAAAGTATGCAGTGTAGATAAAAAGTAAAAATAGAACTATATTGATTGACTCGATCTTACAAGTATTTATAGGTTGTGAAACGACATAACCTTTGCCACATGAAGTAACATGACGTTTCACAAAACCTAATAACTGTCAATAACTACCAACTATATAACTGTTTTTCTAACGGGCTGTTTGGGTTGAGTTTGACCCAAACATAACACTTGCCCTGTTTTGACCCAATACGACCCATACTAAATAAATACATAAATAAATTGTCTAAACAAACTTTACAAGCATTAACTGGTTTACAGATACTACACTGAGAAAGGGAAGCTTTACAAGGTTTTACTTCTTACTGAAGATTTACATTTCTTCTTGTTAATATTGGTTTTAGGAGTTATAAGCGTGTCTATGTGAACTATGCTAGATGTGACTTCATGTTTTTCGTTCTATATATGAAATTGATACAACAAAGTTTTGAGGATGTGATAGCCATAAAAAAAATGCAGAAATTAAGCTGGCATGATTCTAGTTCATTCCTATGCCTGAAAGCCTTTCTATAATCAAGGTCTTTTGTAAAATCCAACCACTTTTACTCCTGAAGAGTGTGACTAACCGTGTGTTTGGACTTTGGCATCCTCTTTGCATACCTCAACAATAAAGTGCATAAGTTGTATATATTAGTTATTACACCCATATTATTTACATTATTCAGATCCAATGGCTGTCTAAATTAACTTACTTGAAGTCAATATTGTGAGTGTCCAATCTCTTAATAGACTGTAACATAAGTGACAAACCCATAAAAAGCTCACCCTCCAATTTTTGTATTTTGCCGAAGCTATAAGATAGTGTTATTATCTTGGGATAATGATAAAAAAAAATGTGACTAACTTGTCATGAATTATGGACTTATGGTTCTATGTAGCCTACTAATTATTTGACATTTATCAATAACGGAGGGGTAAAATTGTCTCAAAAAATTACATAATACAAACAAAGGTTGAAATTCAAAGGTGTGAGTTATATAAAGGTCAAATAATTAGTAGGCTACATAGAACCACAAAACTTAACAAGTTACATTTTTTTTTTAATCATTATCCCTATTACCTTGTATAGACAGTGGATGCCTCTGCAAGATCATGTTCAATTTCATGTGCTTTGAAATGAAACATGTGATAATTGATCATTTACCCATTCTGAATTCTATGCAGATTTTTAAAGCTAGATGGCAGTGGTGATAAAATGAAAGAATCATCTGGTGCATTTCGTCAGAGTTGTGCTCGTTTTCCCAGTTTTTGAGGTTGAACTTGCCAAAAGTCACACATAACTGATTTGGACTCAACTGAACTTATAATCACTAAACATTTGTAGTTTCCCTTGGCTTTCGATAGTCATAATTCTCCATATTCTGTGAAAGTATAAAGCCATTGTGTTGTGGACTATACCTGCTTCTAAATTTAGGAAAACAAACCAATGACATTCAAAAGTTGCGATAAAGAAACTAATCAAGTATTCGAGTACCTACTTTCTGTTTTCTTACATACGATTTAGCGACAAATCCTTTGCCATCTATTCATTAATATTAGTTCACATAAAATTTTGTAAGATTATATAGGAATACTGTATTAGGATACAACCCCAACCCATTATTATGTTGTTATAAAAGTGTCTCCACTATTCATATTTGTATACGTCTCCCTCTTTTTTTTTTTTTTTTTAAATGGCTGTTAGTATGCAGTGTCAAGTTCTCAACACATTTTGTTTAAGGAAAAATACAAACAAGAAACAAAGTCATCAAAAACATAAACAAAATACCCAACTTTCATTTCCTAGATCATCGTCTCCTTCGCAACTTGTTGTACACCAAAAACCTTCCCCGCAGTCGAAACTTGAAGCACTTTGCAACGTTGTAAATGAACTCGAAACATCTGTCAAAAGAGGCATAACAATAGATGATCCCAAAATATTTTCTTCGCTTCTCGAAACTTGCTTTCGTTTAGAAGCCATTGAGCAAGGTATCAGAATTCATCGGTTAATACCCGAAAAGCTTTTACGTAGAAATGTGGGTGTCTCGTCTAAGTTGCTTAGATTGTATGCGTCTAATGGCTATATTGAAGAAGCACACAAAGTGTTTGATTATATGTCTGAGAAATATGTCTTCTTTTGCTTGGAATTCACTTATATCGGGCTATTCTGAAATGGGTTTGTATGAGGATGCATTGGCGTTGTATTTTCAAATGGTGGAAGAGGGTGTGGAACCAGATGGGTTCTCGTTTCCTCGTGTTCTTAAAGCTTGTGGTGGCATTGGGCTGATTCATGTCGGTGAGCAAGTTCATCGTGAGATAATTCGTTGTGGGTATGCGAACGATGGGTTTGTGCTTAATGGGTTGGTTGACATGTATGCAAAGTGTGGCGACATTGTGAGGGCACGTAAAGTGTTCAATAGAATTGCGTCCAAAGACATAGTTTCTTGGACATAATGCTTACAGGTTATGTTAAACATGAGCTTTTGTTCGATGCGTTGGTTATTTTTCGACGTATGATATCAGATGGGTATGAGCCAGACTAGGTTTCCATTTCCACAATTCTCACAGCTGGGCTATCATTAAAACTCGTATCCCAGATTCACGGATGGATTCTTCGTAAAGGTACCGAATGGAATTTACCAATAGCCAATTCTCTAATTTACGTGTACGCGAATATTGGAAGATTGGACAAAGCAAGATGGGTGTTTGATGAAATGCCGGAAAGAGATTTGATTTCCTGGAACACCATAATTTCTGTACATAATAAACACCGAAATGCCCTTGTATACTTCCAGCGTATGATGAGTGCCAACACCTCACCTGATGCCATTACATTTGTTTCAGTATTAACAGCTTGTGCTCATTTAAGACTGGTGAAAGACGGCGAAAAACTGTTTTCTGCAATGACGGAAAAATTTGGAATAAGTCCAAGTATGGAACACTATGCATGTTTAGTTAATCTTTACGGTAGGGCTGGAATGATTGTAGACGCGTACAAAGTAATCACAGACAAAATGCAATTCGCAGCTGGTCCAACGGTTTGGGGAGCATTATTACATGCTTGTTACGTTCATGAGAATGTAGATATTGGGGAAATTGCTGCTGAGAATCTGTTTGAGTTAGAACCTGATAACGATCACAATTTCACGCTTTTGCTGCAGATTTATGACAAAACGGGTCGTGTGCAAGATGTGGAAAGAGTTAGAGCGATGATGATGAGCAGAGGCTTCGACTTGTAGAGGCTATG
The DNA here is from genome assembly GCA_014162995.1 of Artemisia annua. Taxonomy (NCBI): domain Eukaryota; kingdom Viridiplantae; phylum Streptophyta; class Magnoliopsida; order Asterales; family Asteraceae; genus Artemisia; species Artemisia annua. The sequence continues at coordinate 15,737 of LBNU01038367.1, read as the reverse complement.
GGTTGTAAGTTGGTTGCATTTAGCTCTTTGCTAAGATTCTTATGTATGCATTGAAGGAGAGTGACACCATTTATATCGTATTTGTAAATTGTAAGCATAATGTGATAATGTTAGACTCGTAATAAGTATGTTCTAAACAATAGTGTTGAGATCATATAGGCTGCAAGGCATGGCTTACAAAGGGATTAAAGCTCTAATTAACATTCCTATCATCATTCATCGCATGTGTATCGAAATTGGTACACATTCAATAATTTCAATTCTCAATTAAATTAATGTCGACTGAGGTTTAAACACGAGTATATGTTTTAGTTATATTGGTACTTATAAATTTTGAATTTTCACTCAATTAGGGCTCTGAGGACATACAAAGCTCCGTAGACTTGTTGGGTTTGCAAGTTACGTATGACCCAGTGCAAAAGACTAGGCCATCGCTCCGGATAATCAGCATGTATTATCGTCTTGAGACACTCACCTAATTGTACCCTATAAACAGTATATTGGAAGTGCATTAAGGAGGAATGGTGAAAGGCAACTAAGTAGAAAGAATTTAGTATTACCTTAATAACGGTGGAACTTGTGCTACGAAAACAAGAATGTTTTGCCTCACCAAGTCTTTATCACTTGGCAAAATTTTGATTGTTCGGCTATGGTTAAATAGAAGGTTAGATAAACATTAAAAGGTTAAAGAGGTGAGATCTATGCAAAACAAGTATCACTTAAAAAACAAATAAACCAATCTCAACCATTCATCCACCTTTCATCTAATGGTTAAGATCAAATCAAAAAATAACAAAGGGAGGGCAAAATTGGCATTTTAGCTCATTTAATATAAAAACCCACTTTCCACCTTTTTTTAAAAAACAACATATCTTGCAAACGGTAAATCTTCAAGCTACGAAAAATACACCATCGCGACGAGAAAAAAATTCTCTTTCTATAGATATGCATTGTTATATACTTTCGACGAACTAAAGGAAAAAAAAATAAAAAAAAGGACACCCTACTATGTAGGGAGGGCTTGGTTAAAAATGTAGGGAGGGCGTGGATAACATGACCTTTTTTAAAAAATGTATAGATTGTCTGGATTAACTTTTTTTGCTACTAATGTTTTTGACTTTTTCAATGATACCATGTGTTCAAAAAAAAAATGATATCATAGAAATTACGGTAATTTACTTTAATAAATATTTAAGAAAAAGTGAAGATTCAGATTAAATGTGTAAAATATACGAGTAACTTTTAGTTTTGAGCCGATTAGGGGCGTAAATGAGTCGAGTCGAGCCGAGTACTGCCAAACTCGAGCTCAACTCGAATACTAAAACTCGAGCTCGGTCGAGCTTTATATTTCGAGCTCGAGCTTGACTCGTTATACAAAACTCAAGCTCGATTATTTTCACCTTTAAGGCTCGAACTCGATGAATACTCGACATATCAAGCTCGGCTCGACTCGATTTGCATGAAAATTAAGTAAATATATTTATATAAAACTAAAAGGGTAAAAGTGTAATTTGGTTGAAGCTCGATAAGGCTCGCGAGCTTCACGAGCAGAGTTTTTCGAGCTCGAACTCGACTCGAAAATATACTCGAGCTCGACTCGTTTACATCGAGTAAATTTCGAGTAGTTTACGAGTCGATCCCGAATTCCTTGCGAGTTGTCTCGTCTCGCTTACACCACTAGGGCCAATAATAAAAAATAATCGTTTAACCAATCATAATTGAGCAAATAACACTCAGAAAATCGAATTTTGGAAAATAGCCACGGATTTCGCAAATGTGTTGCGTACTCTTGTGAATGAGATTAGTTAAAAACATAAACTTGAAAAAATAGCAACGTCTTTTAAAATCTACACTTTTGCGAAATCTACATAGATAAGCCTAAGAAATCAGCAAAAAAATTACTACATCCGTCTCACATTAAGTGTTCACTATGACTTTTTTATGTCTTTTTCCTTTAACTTTGACATTAAATATATTTTTTTGTGTTACATAATATTTAATGAAAATTATACAAATGAAAATACATTTAAAAACTTAATCTATTCATATATGAGGTGAGATCTATGCAAAACAAGTATCACTTAAAAAACAAATAAACCAATCTCAACCATTCATCCACCTTTCATCTAATGGTTAAGATCAAATCAAAAAATAACAAAGGGAGGCCAAAATTGGCATTTTAGCTCATTTAATATAAAAACCCACTTTCCACCTTTTTTTTAAAAAACAACATATCTTGCAAACGGTAAATCTTCAAGCTACGAAAAATACACCATCGCGACGAGAAAAAAATTGTCTTTCTATAGATATGCATTGTTATATACTTTCGACGAACTTTTTATTTCAAAATTTCGTCCAGAAAAATCCCACGGGATTCGTAAAAATTCCCATGGGATTCGTAAAAAGACAATTTTTTTTCTTCAAAATTCCGTTCAGAAAAATCCCACGGGATTCGCAAAAATCCCATGGGATTCGTATTTTTTTTTTCTTTTCAAAATTGTCTAGAAAAATCCCACGGGATTCGTAAAGAAATCCCACAGGATTCGTAAAAAGATGATTTTTTTTCTCAAAATTTCCGTCCATAAAAATCCCATGGGATTCGTAAAAAGACGATTTTTTTTTCAAAATTTCCGTCCAGAAAAATCCCACGGGATTCGTAAAGAAATCCCACGGGATTCGTAAAGAAAAGTTTTTTTTTTTTTTTTTTTCAAAATTTCCGTCCAGAAAAATCCTAGGGGAGTCCAGAAAAATCCCACGGGATTCGTAAAAAAATCCAACGGGATTCGTAAAGAAATCCCACGGGATTCGTAAAAGAAATAATTTTTTTTTTCAAAATTTCCGTCCAGAAAAATCCCACGGGATTCGAAAGAAATCCCATGGGATTCGTAAAAAAATCCCACGCGATTCGTAAAAAAATTATGTGTGATTTGTTATTTTTAAAAAATCACAAGTGATTTGTAAAAAATGTACGTTCAAAATCACATGAGATTCTGTATGAATCTCAAATGATTCTGTATGAAATCAAATGAGATTCTGTATGATTTATCTTGTCAATAAATCACAAAGAATTATGTGTGAAGTAACAAGGGATCCAATGTGAATCCCATGGGATTCAGTATGAATCTCAAGGGATTCATTGTCAATCCCACGGGATTCTTTAGTGCATCACATGAGATTTTTTTAGTATTTTAGTATATGACAAATTGTCCAAAAAAACTATACACAACATAAAAAAATATACACAAACATCTTCAATTGCACTTGAAACAAAACTTACAGTAAACTATATTTGTGTATTGAATGGTAAACAAAACTTACAATAAACTTACATTTTAAAAGTAAAAAAAGAAAAACTAAAATAAAAAGTAAAAAAAAGAAAATCAATTGCTTCCATGGAGTGTTAAAGTAACACAGAAAACAATCACGTGTATTGTCTTGAAAGTTGAAACTATTACCCCACATTTCTACACTTTTACTTCCTACCTCATGAATTATTACCCCTGAAACCACCACATATACAATCAACTACAGTATATAATTTTCATTTTCTCATCAAATATTATAAATCTCATCAAATCAAAATATTATTCAATCAACTATAGTATATAAATCAAATATGATTCGGTACATATGATTTATATACAGTATACAATCAACTACATTATATAAATCTCATCATATCAAAATATTATTCCTACCTTCTTCTTCATCATCTAGATCCTTCTTTCTAACCGAATACAAATTTCTTTTTTAAAATATCATCATCATCAGGTAATAACACAATAATCAGAATTGAATTGAATTGAATTGAATTGATCGATTATTGTGTTAAACTAGTTTATTTTAATACGATTAGGAAAAATAAACAATTCAGAATTGAATTGAATTGAACGATTAGGAGGCAAACTCGAGCTCTCAAACGGATCTAAACTTTCAGCCGACGGATGCGAACCGGTGACCAGCGCCGGAGAAGATGATTCGGTAGTTTGTGGTGGTGACGGTTTCACGATGGTTTATGGTTACTGTTTGGGGATATGAGTTTGGGGAGAGAGATTTTTTTTGTGTGTGTGTGTGTGTTTTGGTGTTAGTATGTGTGATAAAAAGTGTTATTATGAAACATAAAGTGACTAAAATGCCCCTCCGAATATTTTAATTTTAAAATGATAATTAATTTAAACCGTTGGATGGAAGGATGATGGATGGTTGAGATCTTGTGATTTGTTCCTTAGATAAATATTGTTTCGTATGGAGATTTTCTCGGTTAAAAAGACTTCATTCTTTGTACATCAAATGCATTATGGAAATTCTTGTGATGGTATGCAACCTAGTTATAAAATCTTCAATTCTACTGATACGACCCAGTTTAGGGGTTGTATCGGGATAAGGCACCACTTTTAGCGTGTGCGAGCTCCTTAAGAAAATAGAGAGAAGAACCATAGATTTGTTTATTAAACTTTGATTGAATGATAAACTAAAATATTAGAAAGAGTATTTATAAGACAATGTAAAACCCTAGTATCTAAATGAGCCTTGGGCTCGAGCCCAGGCGTATCATTCCTCACTCCTTCAAAATCACCTTGCCCTCAAGGTGTTGTCTTCAAAAGTTTTCTTAATTCCGAGATTCCATGATCTTCTTTGAAGTGCAGCCTCCATCGTTTTCTTCTTCCACCGGAATTTTTTTTTTTCACCAAATATCCATTTTTATAGCCATTATACCCATGAAATCAACAAATTTTGACTAGCAAGGTCAAACCTTACTAAACTTTAAAAAACTGCAAGGTTAAACCTTGTGGAATTTTGAAAAATGATATATTTCTTCTTTTTCTTAGATTTTTACGTTTAGGTCAAAACAAGAAAGTTGTAGACCTCCCTTTTCCCATCGAGGGGCCTTTTGTATCAACCAAAAAGGAGTTTGTACGAGGAATTTATAGCTAAAATAGTTACAACAATTTTATCAACGTCACATTAACATAAAATTTTAATCCGTGCTTCGGTTCATCGTTTGATTCTTCCACGAGCCATCATTTATCAACTTATAACTCTTAATTCACCATTTCATAAGTATTACTTCATTATAAACTACAATGGGCTTGATTTCCTCTATCCATTTTGCCTTGAACATCGTTTGATATCTTTTACTTCATTTCACATCATTTCATCAACTTTTCTTCCATAATTTCCGCGAACACATGCATTGAACCTAAAAAACATAATCTATTAAGTACGAAAATCTCATAGAAACAACCAATAAAAAAGAATAAAAGTGATGATAACGCGTGTAAATAATATACACACGTTCATATTTCGTCATACAAACTATTCCTTTTGGTGATTAACCGGCCAATTAACGAGAAAAGGGAGACGTACAACCTTTTTGTTTTGTGCTAACTGTGAAAAACGAATAGAAAATGAGAAATATACGTAGCATTTAAACAAGGGTTTTTCTAACTTGTGTCTTTAGGCACATGATAAGAAGTGAATTTCATGAGTGTTTTTTTTTTTTTTTTTTTTTTTTTTTTTTTTTTTTTTTTGGTTAAAATTAGTTTTGATGAAATATATTTATAAAATTGATATAGTTTTTTTTTTTTCACTAAACTTACAAGCCTAATAATATCCTAATTCCTAAACATCATGTCACTTCAAAAAAAAAAAAAAAAAAAAAAATGAAATACAATGTGTATGTTCAATTTTGGGCTCCAAAACCAACTTTTCATCTCCCAAGACAATGTGCATAAAATCCTGACAATAATTACCAAAACCCATCATCTCACCATTTTTCAAATTCCCAATAAACCCTCCTCTTTTCCATTTTTAAATATCAAACGGTAACTTTTTTCCATTTTTATCCATACAAAAATAAGCTTCACTTTCTGTTTGTTCTTGTCCAACAACACAAACTTGTTAAGAAAAATGGCAATAGGTCCGCAATCGAAACCCAGCGACACGAGCCCGGTGTCTGCTTTAGATGTTAAGAAAAAGGCATGGGAGATCAAGAAAAAGTTTCTACACAAAAAAACTACTAATCCTAAGTCCAAGGTTGTAACCTCTTTTTTGTAGTATCTTTAGCTGTCCCAGTTTGGGCTAGGTTTACATGTAACTTTAACACGACCCATTTAACCCGTTTACCTGAATGGCCTAATATATGCATTTTGACACGTTTTCATGATGTTAATGTTTATATAAACTGATTATATTCTTAGTGGATTGTAAATTGTAAGTTTACTTGAGTTGTTTCTATATGTGCAAAACATTATAAGCTGATTTTTATTAGGAATCCAAAACACCACTCCAGCCTTTTGTAAAAGTGTGCAGTCTGCGGTGTAACTATTGAGGTTTTCCCGGTTCAGGTTACCCAGGGAGGGCGAGTCTTTTGGGGATATTTGTTTCGGCTTATATAGCGGGCTTATGGCTTATATGGTTTTCGGTTTATGCTTCAAAAGCTCAGTTTTTGTGGCTTATTTAAAACTTTCGGCTTATATAAGCTTATTATGTCATCAATCTTGTAATAAGCTTATATAAGCCGAAAGCTTTAAATAACCACAAAAACTGAGCTTTTGAAGCATAAGCCGAAAACCATATAAGCCATAAGCCCGCTATATAAGCTGAAACAAACATCCCCTTTGACTCAGATGTAGGCCATGATCGTTTCCAACCCTTTTTTCCTGGTGATCCCCAAATGTGTACTTAGTGAGGTTTGAACCTTAGACATCAGGCCACTTGGTGGTGGTTTTTGTAGGGTACTCGTGTTTACGAATATTACAACTTGTATTTTCCTTGTAAACAAATCATCAATCTTGTGAGAATGTAGATAGAATGCTACTTTTTTGTGCCAATTAGTCATTAATCTCAGTAGAATATTCTAAGTTGTTTAGCTATATTTATCTTTTTTTGATGGATTGTACAATGACTAAAGCGGTCATGGGTTTAAATCATGAACGTTTGTCCCTTTCATTATCATGTTGGTCGTGGAACCGGTCAATGGGGGCCGCTAGAGGGTCAGATAGGTTACCATTTCTGACAATGACTAATGTAGTAATGTGAAACATTTGTGAAAGTACATTGTACATTGCAATCTTATGATATAATAAAGGACGAAACGAAAGACTTTTAGCAAGTTTTAGGGAAAAAGTCAATGTTTTAGGGGAGTTTGACATTGCGCTATGAAACTGATTATGTGATATGGATGTAGTCAAATAAGCTGCAGCATATAATGTTTGGATGTGTCTTTGCTATTATGTAGCTGTAATCATCAAATAATAGTTTGGAATCAGTTTAACTATACCGAAACACTAGAAAGCCACATGAAAAAGCAATGATCAGATAGTCACTTTCAAGTTTCACAGTACATTGCCAAACTCTCCTTTAGTGGAGTCTAACATTGGTATTTGGGAGTGTTACTGCATTTGTTTACCATTTTTATCGTTTTTCGTGTAATCCATAAGTTTGTCACTTGGTGAAATCAAGGCCTAATGTAGTTTCCTGAAAAACTTCTCTTTGCAGGTGAATTTTGATCTTTCTCGGAATTTAATAGTAAGGTTAGTTCACAGTTTGTAATTTTTCTTCAATAAAGTTGGCTTACTTGGTGCTTATTTTTGAGTCTGACTATGCATCTGATCTATCATATAAAACATAAGCTATGACCCAAAGACGGCTGCGCTAGCTAAACCACTTAATTCTCAATCCAAATCTTCTGCTTTTGAACGAGCCAATGAGGTTCAAGCAAGCCTCCCCTCTGAGCTGCCTAGTTTTGTTAAGCTTATGCTCCCATCACATGTTACTGGTTGCTTTTGGCTGGTAAATTTCTCATCCATATAATTCATACTAGTTTAAGCAATGTGCTTGTCTTATTTTGGCTACATGTATATGACAGGGGCTTCCCAAAAACTTCTGTGATGCACATCTTCCAAAGGACGATGTTACAGTTGTGTTGGTTGATGAAGATGATCAAGAATATAACACTAAGTATCTTGATCGCAAAACTGGATTGAGTGGTGGTTGGAGAGGTTTTTCAATAGCTCACAAATTGCTTGCAGGAGATGCTCTAGTTTTTCAGTTGATCGAGCAGTGGAAAATGAAGGTAAACATATGACTGATTTTCATTGAAGTGTTTACATAGGCCACTTAGGTATCCTTTTGCTTATGTTTTATCAAATTAAATTTTGGCCGGAGTTGATTAAAAGTAAAAAATATAATATAGGTCACCTAAGTATCATTTTCCTCATGTTTTCTTAATAAAATTTTGACACGGCATCATTCTGCAATTGCAATGGTAAAGTCGTCATTTGGCAACCTTTTGGATGGAATTGTCTAAAACGTATAGAAAATGAGGCGTAGCCCGTAGGTGGCCTGAATTGTAGTATTTAAACAAGTAAATGTATGAATGCAAATGTTGCCAAAGAGTGGTGCACATTATCCTTTTTTAAACTTCAATTAAAGCTTCATACTTGTTAAATGCTGTATGCAGGTTTACATTGTAAGGGCAAGTGGTCTAAATGAGATCGATGGGGCTCTTGGTCTTATGAACTTAGTTCCTTGTGACATGAACAGCTGTAAGTTGCTTCACATATCTTCTACAGTCCTTCACATATCTTAGTAAGGATCACTACAGGTTTTGGGTTAAAGTGAGCCATTTTTAGTATGGGTAGAAACGGGCTAGGTTGGGTTGACCCACATCACTCTTTTTTGTTCATTTTCAAGTGTTCTTTTAATAAATAACCCTTGCGCTAGTTATTGCAAAACTTGTGAAGGATAGGAAAGCATATCAGGGAATCTTTAAATAGTATTATTTAGATATTGTATGCCTTAAAATAGCGGGAGACTTTCAAACCCTTTGACCCATGCCCTTTTTTCACTTTTTCTACCTGTTTGGTACAACACAACCCAAATCGAAATCTCCCTAAGTTAAAGACTTGAAATTTCCTCTATCATTTTTATATATAATGCTCATTTTTATTTTCCCTCTTGAACTTGATTAGACCAACATCAAAACAATAAGGACGCAAGTAATCTTCAGAGACAGGAAAATATGGATATAGATTTACATCAAGATAATGGTTTGATAATGTATGATCAATCTGTAGACGTCACCGAGTATGTAGATTCACCAGTTTCGGAAGGACTCAGATTTTCACAATCTGTTATCGAGTTCAAAGATATAAAGGGTGTTGATGATTTCAATATCGTTGTGGATAATTTAGTCATAGACTCTGAAATACCAAAACACTTTCAGATCAAATACTATGATTTATGTCGTAGTCAAAACATGTATCTACATGAAAACCTCCTCAAGGGTCTTAATGTTAAACTAGCCGTTGGAATAATACTTGAAACTGTAACAATTGCTGACGCCATCCGAGCATGTAAAGTCATCATTACTCGTGATGATATTGCAACATGGGACAAAACCTTAAAGGCCTTTGAAGAGGTTGGTATGAAAGTTGGGTTTCTAAGAGCCAGGATTGGTAAGCTTATGGGGCTATTGTTTGAATCAAAGGAGCTCTTGGAAGCAAAGAGGACTGAACAAATGAAAGCCGAAGAGGAGATGAGAGTGATCAAAGAAAAGCTTTGTGGGGTCCGAGAAGTGATCAAGAATCTTGATGTCGAGATGGAAACTTTGAAGCTAAAAGGGCAGAAGCTCGAGCCAGTCTTTCATGAAGAGGCTAATGCACCTTGGTGAAGTATTTGGTACTTGAAGAAGCATTCTTTTTGTGTAGATAGGTGACAAGTTGTTGTCGGAACTTGTATGTGGTCTCATTTTTGGTATTGGAGGCTTGCTTGACTTGCTAATTCATTGTTGTTTCAATGATGTGCTAACTTTCCTCATCACTGAGACGACAATGATGTGCTAACTGGTGCCTTACACAAGTTGTATGATTGGTTGTTCTATAAGCTTAACTTGTTATCTCAATGTAGGCTTCTAAATGCTTAACTTGTTATCTCAATGTAGGCTTATTTGCTTAACTTGTTACGTCAATGTAGGCTTGACATTGTAATATAGAAAACTAATATTAATGTCTTGTAACAAATCAAGACCCTCGTAAAGCCATTTGCAGGAAAGGAGGAAATGACAAGTTGATTTAAAGGAATACTATTCATATTCCAAATCATAAAATAATGCAATATATACATAAGTTATAGATACATGTTATTGGTTGAAGGCAAATAAATTTAGTGTAAATTGATTTGAAGTTAAGATAGAGTACATGGTTGGAGAAAACATGTTTTTGGAGGAAGAATCTTAATGAAAAATGCTCTTTTTCTTTCACATTTGAAGATGACTTTAGGCTGGCCACAGTAACAAGCCTCGATCGACTGAGGCGATCGATTCCCATTCGATCATGCTTCTGTGGAGAGCGATCCAATCACCTAATCGATCGACTATGTTTTTTTTTGTAACTTGGTCGTGAACTCGACCGACTCACATATACACATAAAAACAAAGGGCCCACTTTCCAATTAATATTATTAAGGTTGCCTTTACTGGGGCACCCAATCGCATGTAGGTCGCTGGAGAGAGAAAGCTGACGTGGCAGAGAAAATGGGAGGGATTGGGATCCCTTACTGTGGCCAGCCTTAGATCCGCCATAATGGTTCGGTCGTGAGAGTTGATCGACCCCAAACCCGACGCATCCCACCCATTACACCCCCACTTTGACGCGTCCTATTCAAAATAAAAAGAGAGGAGAAGTCGGTCTAAAATAAGACCGAGTCGTGTGGAAAAAAAACACTCCAACGGCTAATTTTTAACTGTTTGGTCATTTGTTTCATTTGTAGTTTTATTTTATTTGAACTTTTATTGTAATATATTTTATTTTATTTGAATTATTAATGTAATATTTTTAATTATTAATGAAATTTTAATTTAGTATTTAAAAAATGAACATTTGATCATAAACAAGATTGTATAAATTAAAAAGTTGAGTTACACAGTCTTAGAAATAGAAATACAGTGTAGGTTCAAATTTTGGCTCCAAAATCACAGTTTCATATCCCAAGACAATATTGCGTAAAAAATACCAAAACCCATCATATCACCACTTTTCAAATTCCAAGATTTTATTTTTTAAAATCAAACGGTAACTTTTTTCCATTTTTACCCACTCTTTCATTTTCTCATACAAAAATAAGCTTCACTTGTGTTTGTTCTTGTTCAACAACACAAACTTGTGAAAATGGCAATAGGTCCACAGTCGAAACCCAATGACACGAGCCCTTTGTCGGCTATGGATGTTAAGAATAAGGCATTGGAGATCAAGAAAAAGTTTGCTCAGAAAAAAAGTACTAATCCTAAGCAGGGTGTTAAAGCCGTAAGGTTTTTCTTTTTTTCGGTTTTATGTTAATATTTTTGTGATCAACAGCCCCTTTACCATTTTTATCATTTACTCATGTAATCCGTAAGTTCATCACTTGGCGTAATTGAGGCCTAATGTAGAGTTACCTGTAAAACTTCTCTTTGCAGGTGAATTTTGATCTTTCTCGTAACTTAATAGTAAGGTTAGTTCATAGTTTGTAAGTTTTCTTCAATAAAGTTGCCTCATTTGGTGATTATTTCTGACTATGCCTTTGATCCATCCTGCAAAACATAAGCTATGACCCAAAGACGGCTGCTTTAGCTCAACCACTTAATTCTCGATCCCAATCTTCTGCTATCGAGCGAGCCAATGAGGTTCAAGCAAGCCTCCCATCTGAGCTACCTAGTTTTGTTAAGCTGATGCTCCCATCACATGTCTCTGGTGGCTTTTGGCTGGTAATTTTCTTAGTCTTGTGATTAAAAAGAATTATATTCTAAGTAAATGTGTTGATGCCTTATTTTGGCTAACGTACGACAGGGGCTTCCCAAGAGCTTTTGTGATGCACATCTTCCAAAGGATGATGTTACAGTTGCGCTGGTTGATAAAGATGATCAAGAGTTTAACACAAAGTATCTTGATCGCAAAACTGGATTGAGTGGTGGTTGGAAAGCGTTTTCAATTGCTCACAAATTGCTTGCAGGAGACGTTCTCGTTTTTCAGTTGATCGAGCATTGGAAAATGAAGGTAAACTTATGACATTTTTCAATGAAGTGTTTAGCGTTTACATAGGCCACTTAAGTATCCTTTTGCTTAAATGTAAAGAATAGAACATAGGTCACGTAAGTATCATTTTCCTTATGTTTTATTCAATAAAATTTTGACACGGCATCAGGGTGTTTTTCATCATTCTGCAGTTGCAATGGTAAAATCGTCATTTGGCTGTAATATTGCCAAAGAGCACCACATTATCCTTTTTAAAGTTCAATTAAATGCTGTATGCAGGTTTACATTGTAAGGGCAAGTGGTCTAAATGAGATCGATGGGGCTCTTGGTCTTCTGAACTTAGTTCCTTGTGACATGAACGGCTGTAAGTTGCTTCACTTATCTTCTACAGTCCTTCACATATTTTAGTAAGGGTCACAACAGGTTTGGGTTAAAGTGAGACAGTGAGTCATTTTTAGTATGGGTCGAAACGGGCTATAGGTCGGATTGACCCACATCACTCTTTATTGTTCATTTCAAGTGTTCTTTTAATAAATAACCCTTGGGCTAGTTATAATTCTAATATTGCAAGTATTCTTTAGATATTATATGCCTTAAAATAGCGGGAGACTTTCAAAACCCTTTGACCCGTGCCCTTTTAGCAATTTTTCTACCTGTTTGGGATACAACACAACCCAAATCGAAGTCTCCCTAAGTTAGAAACTTGAAATTTCCTGCGTCATTTCTATATATAATGCTCATTTTTATTTTCCCTCTTGAACTTGATTAGACCAACATCAAAACAATACGGACCAAAGTAATCTTCAGAGAGTGGAAAATATGGATATAGATTTACATCAAGATAATGATCAAGATATTGATTTAATAATGTATGACCAATCGGTAGTCGACACTGAGTATGCAGATTCACCAGTTTCGGAAGGACTCAGATTCTCACAATCTGTTATCGAGTTCAAAGATATAAAGGGTCTTGATGATTTCAGTATCGTTGTGGATAATTTAGTCATAGATTCTGAAATACCAAAACACTTTCAGATCAAATACTATGATTTATGTCGTAGTCAAAACATGTATCTACATGAAAACCTCCTCAAGGGTCTTAACGTTAAACTAGCCGTTGGAATAATACTTGAAACTGTAACAATTGCTGACGCCATCCGAGCATGTAAAGTCACCATTACTCGTGACGATATTGCAACATGGGACAAAACCTTAAAGGCCTTTGAAGAGGTTGGTATGAAAGTTGGGTTTCTTAGAGCCAGGATTAGTAGGCTTATGGGGCTTTTGTTTGAATCAAACGAGCTCTTGGAAGCAAAGAGGACTGAACAAATGAAAGCTGAAGAGGAGATGAGAGTGATCAAAGAAAAGCTTTGTAGGGTCCGAGAAGCGATCAAGAATCTTGATGTCGAGATGGAAACTTTGAAGCTAAAAGGGCAGAAGTTCGAGCCAGTCTTTCATAAAGAGGCCAATGCACCTTGGTGACGTATTTGGTACTTGAAGAAGGGTTTTCTTTTGTGTAAAAGGGTGACAAGTTTTTGTCAGAACTAATATGCGGTCTCATTTTTGATATCGGAGGCTTGCATGACTAGCTGATTTATTGTCGTTTCAATGATGTACTAATTGGTGCCTGAATTTTACACAACTTGTATGATTGGGTTCTATAAGGTTAACTTGTAATGTTAGATTTCTATCACTTTTTTTTTTGTTGCNTTTCTATCACTGTTTTATTTGTTGCTTTCGATTTAATGTTGGCCCCATACCATTTGCCCGGTTTTCTTCGGGTACATCTTGGCCGTATCTTTCCGGCTTATAAAGTGCAAAAATTTGGCTGTGTTTAAGGAATATGTTCATATTGTGGCCCTAAAGCGCTTACATTTTTATATATGTTCATCAAATACGTACTAGTTACACCAACGGATTACTACATATGTTAGCAGACTAGTACTAGTTACACCAACGGATTACTACATATGTTAGCAGACTACTACTAACGAGTAACGATTAACAGAAAAAGTAACATATCAGACATGGTCTCTGCAAATTTATAAAGAATTCAGAATAATGCACTGATCGAACGGTTTACTGCAATCTATATTGTGACAATATTTGGTTGAAGTTTCTGTAGCCTGTTAACATTTATCTGTCTTCCAGGAACTCATTTTACATGCATATAGATTTTCATCGAAAAGCATCCATAAAGGGTAAAAACTACATATTATTAGCAACTCGAAAAAGGTCATATTACAAAACAGAACTGTCTAAACAGTTTAGAAACATAGGATTATCATCATCATCTATTTTCGTCCTACCTGTACATTTTGTGCAAAAACACCACCCATCCATACATTTTACCTTACACGAACCCACAACACCAAATATGGGTACGTAGACTGATGTGAACACCTCTCTATGTACACTATATTATCATACAACCTCTCTCAGTCTCAGTCTCAGTCTCAGGTCAATCAACTCATAATCTTGATTGTCTCATGCGTTTTAAGGCATTTAAAGATGAGCCCTTACGAGAAGTAGACCCAAACGGCTTCCTATTATCAAACTTGATATCCCAACCTTCGATGTTTTTAGGCACACAAACGTCAAACAAGACTTGACCAAGAACACTGTGAGGATTTAGGCTCGGTGGACTTGCCAAAAGGACAGCTTTTCTTTCTTTTTGCTCATCTTGTAACGATCCAGATTCTTTACTGCTTTGATATTCAGCTGAGCTTGGTAAGAAGAAGTGGTCATTTGGTCCGATTGCTACTCTTCTAAGGCTCTGGTTTGAGTCAACTGCAGCATTTTGTAGGTCGCAAACTAATTCACATATTTTATCGTGCATACCTTCCATGCCGGTTCGTTCAGCAAGTTGTTGTAGTTTTTGGTTGAATATTGAAACAGAGAGGTCAAAGAATTCGTTTACAGCTCCTCTGTACTCGGTCGGATTGTGCTTGTAGTGACCTATGACAGCACAAAAAGATGGAAAACAAATATTCACAAACTACACAAAGGATCTACACAACATTTTTTTTTCAATTTTTACGATGGTCTAATTGAGTAATCCTACCTTTTTACGCCCAAACCTGGTAATTAGAGTTTTCTAAACTGGCTAGCAATTATAGTAATAAATAACTAATTACAAAATATAACCATATAAAATGATAACTAGCAAATATAACCAATTTTTTTATCAGAAAAAAACTAACCAGATATATGTAAATAAAGAGTTCAGTTACGAATTTAGCTCGTTGCTAACTTTAATTACCAAGCTAGGACACCAAAAAACGAATAATAAACAAAATGTACCATTTGGTAAAGTACGTTCCTATCAATGTGCCCTTACACGCTTATAGCTATAACTATTTACTACAATAACAATATAGTATTTAACTGTTAACGTGTTTGTTTTGTGGCTAATTTACACAGTTACGAATTGGACACATCAGCGATAAAATTCAACTGAACTGACCCATATCTACACAAATGGGTACAATTTGCCACCTGTACATTTATGCTACAGTAGGACTAACAATAAGTCATATGAGTTGTAAACTAACCAACATGAGGAGAGTCCTTCCACCCAAAAAGCCGAACATGTCCTCCTAGTCCCTGTACTTGTTGAGCAAATGTGTAAACAACTGGATATGGAGCAAGATCGTCACTTTCTGAACATAATATCAGAAACGGAGCTCCCAAACCCTAGAATTTAAAATTTAAGTACGAATA
>LBNU01038366.1:0-18277 GCA_014162995.1 Artemisia annua | reverse complement strand
TGGAATTGCCATCAAATTTCCAAGAACAGATAGTGGTTGTAATACCATCTGGGAAATTATAATCACCTTATTGAATCTAGTCATCTTTGCGTTATTGACAAGTAATAGTATGGACGAATTTGATCGTTGTTCTTGAGTGAAGTTGACTTCCGGGCATAGAGTGCCGATTTCTATCCCGTCTTGTTAAGACTATCGTTTTATGCTGAAGTTCCGGAAATCTCTACAGGTGACCTTGGGGACGAGTGGTAATAGGAGTATTACGTAACCTCCCCAATCAGATGGTCAGAGTAAGAGAATCGTTCGTACGTAGAGAAATAAAGCTTTTAGCCGTCGTTAGTAACTTTGAAAGGAGGCTGGGAGAGACATTCGTCCCTCCCTAAACTTTCCTGAGTTAATGAAAAGCCAACTGACGTTGACATCATGTCATTCAAAAGTCTTTATGGTTGTATGTACCAACCTAAGACTCGCTAAGCTGGAATTGGAGACAGCAAGTTCGCTATGTCGATTTTCATTCGTGAGACCGCCGAAGTGAATATTAAGATCTGAAAGGTAGAGCAAGCGGATGATTAAGGTGCCACCTAGAGTTGGTGGAATACGTTGAGTAAATGTGAAAAACTTAATTCTTGTTATTCTGTTTTGCAAAAGAATTCTTACTAGATCTAACTCGCAATACCCGTATTTTATTGGGACTTGGAGAAGTCCACAAGACTCTTGATGTGTAATCCGGAAGGAAACTTCCGAGAGAGATTACCGCCGTAAAATTTCTGTTCCGTGATGATGAAGATCAAACTCTTTGAGGAGCTCGTTGAATTCCTATTCGTGAAAAATCTGGCGATCTAAGCCAAGTTATATCGTTGTCATTGAACTTATTGGAAATTCTGAGATAGTGCTCCACTCACGTGGTGAGTTTGAGAATGATATCCAGGGAATCTATTTTATCTCTATTCGATCTTGATGAGTAATCCCAAGTGAAACCCGGGACGGGTTTCTTCTGAGGCTGGGAGGCTGTGACAACTGGTAAAATTGAGAACCGGATTTAAAAATTCCGTATTATAAATAAAATGAATCGACAATATTATTGAAACGGTTTTTCAGAAATTGCGAGAATTGGTGATTGATTATGTGGTATGTGACGCGTATCGTTGATTATTTGTGTGGAATAATTGTCGTTAGACCATTTCTATGGTGTTAAGTTAGGCACTACTTCGACTTTGGCACTAGGAAACCTAATAATATGTAAAAATATATTTTGTGACTCAAAAATAAACGGAGACGTATTTATAGTTAAAGATCGTGAAGAAACTATTTAAAAAAAAATGACGAGTATGTAAACGCGTGTTGAGGATTTTAATAACAAATATGAGAGTCGGGATTTAGTGATAAACGGTTACGTTTTATTTTTTTATAAGCGTATTTATTATCAAAATTGAGGGAAGAACATATATTTTTTTTAAAGAGATCGGTGGTGATTAGAAATTTTGTCGGAAACGTTTAGTATTTTCCGTGAATAAACGTATATACTTTCGGGAGAGTTTACTTGAAACTACACCGTAAGTCCTTATTTTAACACCTTATTGGAAATAAATAAAGTTGAGGGACCATCTTATAAAATTCGGGTATAATAACCCTAATCTAACCCTTCTCTTTCATTCTACCAACCACCTCATCACCTCTCATATCTCTTTCTTTCTCTCTAGCAGCCACCAGCTGCAACCCACTGCCACCACCACACCGCCGGTCACCTCACCACACCGCCACCACCATACGATTCCCCATCTTCTCCTCTTTCCGATCTACTACTACACGCGCCTAAACTCGTTGTTTTTGACCTCGTTGACAACCTAACGCACCATATTTTCTTGTTCTAATATCACCACCACTTCTTGGGTAATGAAAAGGTAAAGGTAAGATCGAGTCACACTTGGCTGTGACTCGGTATTGTTGAAAACCGTGACTCCTAGTCACGAGATGTTTATTTTGATTCGGGTTTAACAAGAAAACTTGGGAGAAACTAGATTCATTAAATGAAAACATGAATAAATCTAGGTTTGGTATCCGCGTCTTGTGTTTGTGTGTGACGAGTCGAGTAACCGTGAGCATAGGCTCACGGTATTGGTGATGTTCTTGTTATTGTTGTCTCTTTTTTTTGGTATGTATTCGAATCTGTATATATGGGTACTATCTATTTGAGCCGTGGGTTTGGATTTAGAGTATGAACTTAGTTTTGATTCTGATTCTAGTTTTGTCATCGATGAGGAAATGGTATTATGGTAAGACCATGAGGGTCCGTTTGGTTTGTAACTGTGACGAGGAGAATAGACGAAGCCGAGACCACTAGGGGTCTCGGCAAGACTGGGTAAACGTGTTGTTGATATTGTGTTATTGCTAAAATTTTGGTTGTGGATT
Source organism: Artemisia annua (assembly GCA_014162995.1). NCBI lineage: Eukaryota > Viridiplantae > Streptophyta > Magnoliopsida > Asterales > Asteraceae > Artemisia > Artemisia annua. The sequence goes on along the minus strand of LBNU01038366.1, from coordinate 15,871 downwards.
ATTTAATTTATTTGAGTCTCGATATTTTCTATTAACTTGGTACCATTTGGTTGTTTAGAGTTATTGCTTAAGTGGTTCTATGCATTTCGTGTTGAAGATGTCATAGTTTAGTGGTTATTGTTGTTGCTAAAATGTTGTTGTGGTTAATACCGTTGAATTATTGTTTAGTTGTTGTTTAGTGTTGAAATTTGAAGTTGATGACAATTGAGGTAATGTTAGTCGAATACGAGATTAGTTGGCGATAAATATATTGATTAATGGTATAGGTTGTTTGACGATAAGTGCTTGTGTGAAATAATGTTATAATGTGATAATGTGATTATTTTGGCTATATGACTTGGTTATGAAATTAAATGATTATATATATTGTGACTAACGTTTGTTGCTATTGTGAGCGGAAGCAAGAACCACCCATTACTGCCCCGAATCTAGGCCGCACAGCAGTCTATTCCAAACTAGGTCAAAACGCCCTAGCTCTAGTCAACGTCTACTTCCGTCTAACCTAAAACTAGTCTACACAATACAAAACGAAGTGTAACAGGTCCAAGAAAATAGTTGCATGCTTTCTCCCCCAAGTTTAGAAAACCATTAAAAACGATTAAAATACGAGTAAAAAGTGGGGCTATGAACTCACTCAGGTCCAGCAAATAGCACAAATATCAACAGAAGCGAAGAAAGTATCAACTATCATGCAACGGCGACTACTGACTCGGCACTACCTAATAATATCATTACGCCTTAGTATAAATCTCAAATAAATATTTCCCAAATCCCGAACGTATTCCATTTTACTTTCCGAAATAACTTTGGGAATCATTTGTTAGTGTTTTGGTATCGTTTGTATCGTCGGATGTGTGAGTGTGCATTAGGAGACAAAGTCTCGACTCAAGTGAACTCACGCCAAATAAGTACCTCAATAAGGATCATAGATGCATAAATCACGAAATCACATAACGGCATAAGCCTCAAGTAAACCAAGTAGTTCACATATGCACATATCCGCATTCAAGACATATAGCATTCCCAAACCATGTTGCACATAAAGGTCAAGGTCGATGATATGACTCATGAGCCGATAAGTCATCGTATGAAGGGTTGATTGCTTATCAAATTCGTTAACTCGATAAGTCCAACCATTTTACCGATTACTTATTGATCTCCAAGTTATATCATACATTATTATTAGTCATAGGATGTATTTCGTTAATGTTGTCGCTTAATATTCTTATTAGCTCCTATTGGACTCGTATTCCATAGTCCAACAACAAATTAAATGACCTATCAACGTAAAAATAGAATCCGAAACTTTACTACTAATAGGGTAAACTTAGTTATCACAAAGAAGAAAATTGGCTTTGGCTAGTTTGCGTGCACTCGGATATTTAATAATTCACGTCGAAGAAATCATTTGTTTTGAAAACCATTATGTTCTTATTCAAGAAATTTCCGTTATTAAATCGTAATGCAAATTCGTTAATATTCTTTAATAAGTTCCGATAAATATAATCTAACTTAATAGTTAATAGTTATCGTTACGTTTATTTATTTATTACGCACTTATTTATTATATAAGTGGTTATATATATATCATGTTTATACACATGTATATATTAGACCATATTNTTATCGTTACGTTATTATTTATTTATTACGTTACTTATTTATTATATAAGTGGTTATATATATACATGTTTACACACACATATATATATTTAGACTCATATTATATATAAGTTAATCGTAATAAACGATATTAAACGAATTATTATTTATTCGAGTCCACGTGTCCGAGTCATGACTTCTCGGTCCACATAAATAGTCAAAGTCCAAAGGTAAATGTAACGGCATTGTCGAAGCCAACAAGACTAGGAAGTCAAGGCGACCTCGACGTGCACAAATCTCAAGATAATGTACCGTCATAATATAAAAATCCAATCATATCCGATATCAATCCCACACTACAAACTACCAACAATGCGAAGGCCGTCTACGCTCTCGTACTAACCTATTCTCCGTCATTCTAAAAGTTCTCCAACCTTATAACCCGGTAATCACAAACCAAGCAACTTCATTACTCAAAATGCGGCCTGACTAGTGACCGTCGAGGGGCCCACTCACTATGACCATTCATCCTTATTAAGGTGATAAACTATTGATGCGTTCGCGTGATGATTGAATTATGATGTCTATGCCTGCTCTAGTTACACATAGCACTAAATTCTTCAGGTCCCGTATTCTTTTAACCTTAAACCTATGCACTCACCAGCGTTGCTGATTTTTAGCATGTCTTTCTCAGGTATCTAAGATATTGGCATGACTTACTTACATTTGGAGGCTTGGCAATTGGTATGTCTGAAGGATCGACAAGAACTCTGATTTTACTATGAGGACCTATCTTTTATTCAATTATGGGCTTTCCTCTACTATTTTTGACGAATGTAAACCCTTATAATCAAATGATGGGTTTTATTTACATTTAAATACATGTCATCTCGTTATCTATACTTGTGATGTCTACCCATTGTAGTAACACCCCGAAAACTTGTTAAGTCTTCCGCTGTACGAATTTTGGGGGTGTTACATTTACCTATTAAGCATAATAAATGAATGTTTAGTTATGTGTTCATAATATTTGTTTGCCATGCTTGTTGTTTTTATTCCATATTATATTATGTAAGCTTGTGCTTCTAACATTTTTGTAGCCAAGATTCCCATAGCTCGATTCCTTGGTGCCCTCGAACGAGGGGGAGTACACATCAAGGGGAGCTTTCTACCCGTCTAATTTCATTTATGAAAATAGATGGCATAACCTTTTTGATTCTACAAAAAGGGAGAGAAGTGAATATAAACTCACTAAATATAAAAATTAATTTTTGGATTTAATGAGTTTAGGTTTTTTAATCATCAAAAAGGGGGAGATTGTTGATATAAATAATGCCTAAAAACGTTATTCATATCTTTCGATATCTCAATGTTTAGACAATCATAAAATGAAAACTCATCAAACAAAAGATCATGACGTAAACAAGTATTTAGTAGCAAATGTTAACTTTTACCATCTAATCACTTAAGGTATGAATAAATAAAGTGTCTAATGCATTATATGATCAAAGGAACATTTTCTTAATCTCTAGATTTTTTATAAAATGTCACAAATATTTTATATCTTTTAGAAAATCATTTTTGGAATTAAATAAAAATGTTTAATTAACCATAAATATATAAATTCAAATTTTCAACCAAAAATGGCAAAAATGTTCCAGAAAAACCTTCCCCACAAAAAGACAAAGCTGGGCAACGGATTTATGTGCGGCCCCTTAATTAACTAGGTGGCCCCCTTAATAATTAAGGGTACCGGCCCCTTAATTAAGGGGACTGGCCACGCTCCTGACCCCCCTAGTTTTGTCTATAAATACTGGCTCCTTCCTGTAGTATTTTCTTACCTTTTGCACTCCAAACTTTCTGATCTAAATCTTCTCTCTAATTCTAAACATTCCTTTGATCATATAGTCATAAGCTTTTGTTTCCAAATGATCCAAGCTTCAATCATTCAAGTGCAAGAGAAGAATACTTCTATCCATCAAGACAAGAAGTATTATAACTTAGTGTGATCCTTTCAACTAAGTTACCATTTGTAAATCATTCATTCAATTGTGTATAAGTTGTGAATATTAGTTAGATAGTTGTAAATAAAAGAAGTTAGGCTAGTAAGGTGCGTAAGTAAAGAAGTTGTTAAGTAGATAATGGTGTGAATAAGTAGTGTAGGTGTGAAGAAGATAGTGGTGTAGATAAGTAGTGCTTAGGTGTGAAGAAGTGTGAATAGTTGTGAAGACATAGGTGTGAAGAAAAAGGTGTGAAGAAGAATGTGACAACTGGTAAATTTGAGAACCTGATTTGAACTACGATTTATAATTAAAAATGAATCGTTAAATTTTCTTGAAACGGTTTTCAGAAATTACGAGAATTGATGATTGATTATGTTGAATGTGATGCGTATCGTTGATTATTTATGTGGAGTATTTTGTCGTGGAATCATTTCCATTTCGTTAAGTAGGCACTACTTCGACTCTGGCACTAGGAAACCTAATAATAAGAAATATATAAAGTTTTGTTACGTGAAATAAATAGAGGCGTAATTATAGTCACGTTTTATTGAAAAACCTATTTAAAAATTTATGGCGTACATATAAATGCGTGTTGAGGATTTTGATAACAAATATGGGCTCGGGAGGTGAGAGTCGGAATTTAATGATAAATGGTTACGTTTCATTTTATAAACGTATATATTATAAAAATTGATGGAAAAATGTGTTTAAAGTGAATGGTGGCGATTAAAAGTTTTGTCGGAGACGTTTAGTATTTTTCGTGAATAAAAGTATGTATTTTCGGGAGAGTTCACTAAAAATTATACCGTAAGTCCTTGTTTTGGCACCCTTTATGAAAATATAGAAAGTATAGGGACTCCTTTGCAATTTAAGGAATATATACTATCCCTAACCCTAAATCCATCTTCATAATATCTTCTTCAACCTCTCCCCTCCTCTCTATAGCAGCCGCCGCCACCCTGCTACCACCACCACCACCAGTCACCACATCACACCGCCACAACCATTCAACTCCTCACCATCTCCTCTTTCACCCCGTATACCACACGCGCTCCAAAACTGCAACCACCACCTCGTTTTGCCTACCCCGCCGTCAAAACACCACCACCGTCCTTTTTAACACCTAAGCTTGTAGATCCAGAGAAGAAAGGTGAGAAAACGCGTTATACGCGTGGTTTGACTAGGTCACGAGTCAAACTCGTGACTAATTTTATTATTTCGGGTTGATTTGGAAATGGGTTTAAGGTTTTGTAAATAAAAACGTGATAACAAAAATGGTATCGTGCTCGTGTGTAGTTGTGTGTGTCGAGTGAGTCCAAAACCGTGAGCTAATGCTCACGGTATTATTGATGTCGTGCTTGTTGTTGTTGTTTTGTCTCACGGTATTCATGATGTTTTCTTCTTGTTGTTAGTGATATTTTTGTTGTTGTTGACATAGTAAGCCGAGAACACCAAAGACCCAAGAGGGTCCGTTTGGTCATTACCCGTGAACGGCAATGGTCCTGGTAGCAGTAGCTTGTTGATTGATAGTATTGATGCCTTTAGTTGTAATTGTTGACTTATCGTTGTTGATTTAATGTTGTTGTTTGTTGAAATTGATGTTATTATGATAAAAATGGGAAAACATTTGGGTCTCGGCTGGGATTGTTGAAGTTGTTGTGACTCGGAGTTGTTATTGTTTTGTTGTAGTTGTTATTGTTGTTGCTTGTGTTATAGCCGAGAAGGACAAGGATGGGATTAAACAAACTTGTTGTTGATTTGATCTTGATAAAGTGGTTATGCGGTTGTGATTATATTAGTTGACGGAGTTAGGTTAGACGTGAGCCGTAGACGGCCACAAGAGATTGAAGTTTGGATAGCGGTTTTTAGATTTTTGACTTGGTTAAGAGATGAGACTCGTTATATGTTTCTTTTGTCGTAATATGGTAATACTTGTGAGCTTTGCGCAACGTTGAGGTCACCTTGACTTTTTAGTCAACGGTTGGCTTCGACAACGCCGCAACATTGGGCATTTGGACTTTGCTTGAATATGTGGACCGGGAAGTCATGACTCGGACGCGTGGACTTGAATATGTAATAACTCGTAAACCTTGATTTGATAAAAGCTCACTTTTACATATATATAAGTCAAATGTATATAAATGCGCAAGTATATACATATGTCCTTATATAATTATACGTAAGTAAATATGAGACAACGGCTAACTTACATATCTATATAAGTTAAGGTATATTAGTATGCCAACATACCTATATACGTTCACTTATATAAATAAATAAGTGAGGTGATAGATAATAACGTTAACGATAACTATTAACTATTACGTTAGATTAATACTTATCGGAAACTTTGTTAACTATATGGAACCAATGGGATAATAAGGTTTTAAGAGGGAAATATTTTGAGATAAAAGTATAAGGACTTTTCGAAAACAAATGTTTACATGAAACGAGTTATTAAATGTTCAAGTGCACGTGAAACTTGAATAATCTATTCTTAGGGTAATTGTTACACCCTTATTGCTTGTAAGTTTCGGATTGGTTTAACATTAATAGATCACCGTGGTACGATTATTGGATTTGTTGGGTCGACAAACCAATAGGAGTCCAATAAAAGTACTAGATGATAATATTAATGAGAAATGTATCCTACGACTATCTTAGCTGATATAACTTTGGAATCAATAAGTGAACGGATGAATGGTTAACTTATCAAGTTCGCGAACTTGATAAGTAGTCAACCCTTCGTACGAGGACTCATCGACTCTTAAGGTCATATCCTTTGACCCTAGCTTAGATATGAAACTTGAATGGTATGTCGTTTCATGCTTTTGGTGAACTACTTGATTTGATTGATAATATATGTCGTTATGTGTTACTTGACTTGTATGCTTGTTTGGCGTGAGTTCACTCGAGTCGAGACTTTGTCTCTAACAATACACACGACGATACCAAACGATACCAAATGATACCGAACGATAACTAACGATTTTCAAACGGATATGAGAAAGAGATTTTCGGAAAAATGAAATGGAATACGTTCGGGATTGGGAAATATTTATTTGAGATATATGCTGAGGCGTATTGATATTATTATTAGGTAGTGCCGAGTCAGTAGTCGCCGTTGCCAGAAAGTTGATACTTTCATTGCTTCTGTTGGTATTTATACTGTTTACTGGACTTGAGGTGAGTCATAGCCCCACTTTTACTCTTGAACTTTGTTTTCAATACTTAGGGTGAGAAACGTGCAAATTGTTTTATGTGGACTATTATCGCTTTTATTTAAAACTTGCTATGCTTATAGAACTAGGTATGTTACATCAACCTTAGCCACATAGTGAATATTGTTATCGCGTGTGGACTAGATATGGTTAGATGATATTGGAAGTTACATCAACCCTAGTCACATAGTGAATCTTGTTATCGCGTGTGAACTAGATATGGTTAGATGAAGAGATTGGTTCGTTGAGGATTATGTGGTTGGATTATAGTGTGCACCTATAGGGTTTTGCGTTGGGAATTGAGGCCTAGTCTAGCTAGCAAGCGTTTTGCGAATATGTCCACTTGATTTAATTATGAATATAAACCTATGATCTCACCAGCGAAAGCTGACTTTTAGTACGTTTTCTCAGGTAATTAAGTTATGATTTTGGATGCTTGGATTGGAGGCTTAGCTTGGCAAAGCTGTCTAAGGATCTATTTTTCTAAAACTCTGATATGTATTTGTGGACCTACGTTTATTACTTTTGGGCCATACTTAGGATAAATTTGGGATGAATGTAAACTCAAAACCCCTTTTGGTTGTGTTTTACTTATGTTTACTTTATCTCGTTCTTTTATGACTTGTGTTGGATACCAATCCCCGTAGCACCCCGAAAGCTTGAATAGTCTTCCGATGTATCAGATTTTGGGGGTGTTACAGATTGGTATCAGAGCCAAGGTTATAGAGAACTAGGTAATAAAAACCTAAACTATAACCGATTTTTATAGAAAGCGATCCTCGACCAACGCCCGCCAGCCCGCCAAGCCGAAGCATCTTATATTATATGTGAGATATTATGAGATTACGATATGATGTGAATTATTATATGAGACCCTTGTAGAGGGCGGCTCATGGGGTGATTTATGTGATTGCGATATGATTGATGTGTCTTGGAAATTATAGGAAGTATTGATTATGGTTTGAGTTACGGGTTGGTTTAACATTAATAAACCAAACCGCCATAATTATCGGACCCCTTGGGTTGACGAACCCAATTGGGCCGATAAGTATGGCGGTGGAAATTTATTAGCGTATGACCCACCCTTATGACTCGTAGATTGTGTGTGATGCCCTGAATATGATAATTATATACCATTGTCATAGACTGTGTCTCCTCCCTATCCAGTCCTCACTATTCGATTCTAGAGCGGTAACATATCCATATGTTTCCGTCATATTCGTTATTAGTTAATGCTGAGATCGGACATTCGTCCTGTTGTTCTGAAACGCCATCTAGCGTTGTCTAAGAAACCATCTTAAAAACTATTACGCCAAGAGTGTGAATAGTTATGGATTGATTGTTGTGAATTCTAAACCGAAAGTTTATCGGTTAGATAACCTAGCTTCTTTAAATAGCTACCGTCATCATCTAACGCCGCTTCGATTCGCCGTTGATGAAATTTGGAAGATCATGTATCGACATTGAATGATCGTGCTTAATTGGAAGTTTCGCTTACGCATTAATTGTGTTGTTTATCGTTATAACCTCGGTGACTATTCATTAGTCTCGAATTGAACTTGCGGGAACCTCGTTCCAAATCCCTATGTGCGATGAATCCAAGCATCTGTTTACTAGGTGGAGCTGGAACCTACAATTATTAAGTGGATTAGTATTCTTAATATCGTGTTTAAAGTTCATTCCTTTAACGACGAGGAGCAAAGTTTTTGTGCGATGTTATCCCGACATTCGAATCGTATAGTTCGTTGATGCCCGTGGGGACATATAAATAGCCCCGAAACGAGACTTAGTAGGACCACGCAGATACGACTTGTTGCAGCTATTAGCACAGGACGTCGTGGACAACCTCTAGTCATTATGAGCTAAACTACAAACAACCAGGTCTCGCCAAAACATGTTAAGGTGAATTGAGCATTTATTGAGCAGTTAGGTGGCCAAATGTGTGGCCGAGACACAAACTGATATGAATCGCCCATCCACCAAAACGATGCCTGTAAGGGAACGTATGAGGAGTTACGAAGTTGTATGTCTATTGGAAGGGCGAGATCGAAGATGTTGTTGCTCTAGAACGTTGGGTAGAAAAGATTGAAACCGTATTTCGAATTGGTAATTGTGAGAAGACGAATATGTCTCGTAAACACTATGGGACGAAATAGTAATCTCTGATCTGGCGATATTAAAGCGACTTATTCGAGGTATTGAGGAGGAGGATTTAAGACGATTACGTTGGGGATTGTTGCCTTTGTGGCAAAGCGGGAAAATGGGAAATTAAAGTATGGAATTGTGAGGCGAACGACATCGACATGCCGAATCAGGTCGTTATTTCCGGGAGCTGTCCCTATGGTGACTTGAGATAGCTCATGCTGAACCGCTCAAGATAGAGCACTATATTGATGGATTGGCCCGTCTAACGAGGATGACGTGATTACCTCGTGACCAGCTACATTTCGTAGTGCTTTGAATATCTAATGGGATGAGATATAACCAGGGAAGTGGTTGAAAATAAAAGGTAGTGGGAAGACCACTCAAGGAACGAGAAGTCGAGTTCTAGACCCACAAGATGAGAGGTACTAACCTACAGACCTATACTCACCGCTTCTTTGAGTTATTCTAGTTGTGCCCTAAAATGGTAAGGAGTAAGGCTTGGTGATGATGACGCTGAGAAAGCAAAAAACAAGAGGAAATGAGAAGATTTCGCTAAGGTAAGAGAAAACCAGAAAGACGACAAGAGGTCGTGGAGGCTTATGTTGTCAAAAGCTGGAGGAAATTTGAGACTCACTGAGAATTAACCTAAGTATGACAATTATAAGCTTCATCACTCTCGTTGGTGTGCTGAGACGTGTCGTAAGAGTTGCAGTTTGGACACTTAGCAGAGACCGTAGATCTAAGACCCATGCATTGGTTCCGACAACCTCCTGGTCGGATCGGACGGCTAGTGTCGCATGTGTTATATGAAGAAAGAAGGAGCACTACATGAAAGTGTGTTGAGAACTATGGAAGAGTGGAAGTTGCGGAGCCGAGGAAATGGAGGATAACCAAGGATAATCGAGAAGTAAGAAGATACCAAGAGTAAAATGAGACGTCAAGGAATGACTGTCCCGTGTGATGAGACTTATGCGCTGCACTTTCGTTTTAGCTGTCATCCAACGAATTACTCGACGTCACTTTCTTAACTATGCGTAACGAATCAGCTATGTGCGTCACTATCATCATATCTTTCCATAAACCCACAAAATGTTTACTATCTATTCTCTTGTAACTAAACTTAGCATGACATCATTGGACCTTAATTATACAAAGACTGGCCACCTATGTATAATTCAGGTAGGAATCATGTTATGCTAGGATGGTTGCTTAAACCTCTACCGAGAATTAAGTTTCTCATCCTATGCCTGAAAGCTCGCTTTTTGAATTGATTCTATCTCTCTTTTCCATTCTATGAATTTCGACTTAACCGACATCGTACTCCAACTCGAAGAGATACGGTACGCCACCTACTCTCGAGGAACGACTCCTTCGCATAGCGTTCCACGCTACTCTACCTACTCCGTTACCCAAGAATCTTTGCCGATGATTATACGAAACATTGAGTTGAACAGCTACCGGATAATTTGTGACTTCGTATACGGATAAGAGGCATAGTTACTTGTAGCAAGCATGTCAAACACTACTACGAATTATACTTGGTTCGTAACCATATTTTTGCGATGGATACTAGAGGAGATGCCAAATCGACAGATCGATTGCAGGTAGCAATCAATGCCATTCTACATGATTCTACCCTATGCATTGACAAGTAAGGATACCATTGGGGACTAGTCGACTATTAATGGAAACGGATGTACACTTGCTTAGTGTTGGGGTATAAAAGATCAAAATACTGCTGGATATCAAAGTGCTGCTCTTCAGAGTACTGCTGAAGTATTAAAGTCAAAGTACTGCTATTGATCAAAGTACTGCTCGTTGATAAGTCAAAGTACTGCTTGAAGATAAAGACTGAATATATTATTAGAATTAGAATATTATGTAATCTAGAATATTCTATAGTTAGAGATTGTATACTTGTCGTTCAAGTTATATAAACCGACTAGGGTTTTCCTTGTGCCTATAAAAGGATCCCTAGGTTGGCATTAGAGATAAGTGTTTTTACGAATACGATTTAGAGATAAGTTAGAGTTGTAATAGTCTGCATTCTATAAGCAGATTTAAGGTGTTAATATAATCAAAGTTTGGTTAATTCTTCTTAGCTTTGTTAAGTAATTCCGCATACTTAATAGAGTAATTCAGTGTTTCATTGTTAGTAGATTAGGATTTATCCAAGGCTACTAAACCCTTAACAAGCTATATAATAGTTTGGTCAGAGTATAACGATCCAACACTTAGTGATGGAGGAACTAATGAAAAGGTTGTACCCATTGCGTTTATACCTCTCTTGGTTAATACTCAAACTACTTGGACTCAGAATATGGCAATTAGCAAACCACGGTGAAGAACCGACGCCCTTTACAGAAAACTGAACCTCTTGATCAGCTTTAAGGCTCAAATGACTAGTTGAGAAATTGATCCATGATCGGAATACCATCACCAGCAATGACCCGGGAAGGGAAAATCTTGAAGGCTGTGTTTACGCTGTTGTGACTTATGAAACCTCTGATTAGGCCTGTCGGTTAACCAGTACCTCATACGCCCTCATAGTGTATGTGAACCTTAAGTGGTCGAGTTGTGATAGTACCCAATGATAGTAGAATAAACTACTCGAGGAGTAGGGATAAACCCCAAAGGACGCCTGGGATAACCTTTAAGTCTGCTTGAGAAGGGACAACCATAGACTAACTTCTTGGAGAACGAAGTTTAAAAATTTGACCGTTCGACTTCGTAGTCATGTGATTTGTGTTACCTGGATTGTGTTGAAATGTAGTCTGTTAAGAATTGAGTTGTTCGTACCATTCCTACCGGGATAGGAAAATGGTAACTAAGGAGAAAATGAAGAAAAAGCATTGTGAATTTGGAAGTAAGTGCGGTATAGTACACCTAACCTTGCCGTATCGGAAGGTAGCGTAGGTATTATTGCGTATGGTGTTACATCGTATAAAAGATTGGTGAAATGGTTCGGTATGAGTGAAGAAGAAAGTAGCCAACGCCTCTCGTCAACTCGAGACATGCGAGAGGAGCTACACCGCTCCTGATTTAACACCGGATGCAGTAGTAATTACACCCAGAATCCGGAGAAAACAACACCGGTAGCGCGCGAAGTGTATGATATATACTAACCATGTGGTTACGATATGTTTTAAATCAGAAAGAGCGGACCGTTAAGGTAGACTCGCTAGGTAGAACTACCTGGTGAATATGACTGCAAATTTGCTATTATCTGGGAAAAAGAAGACGTTATTGCCGACAATCTTAGTCAAGCAAGAAGTACGCACATTAAAACCGCCTGATGAACACTGACTTTTAGTTGTAGGTACCTATTCGGTGATTTTGAGCAATTCCTAAATTGAGCCAAATCATCAAAGACGTTAAATTCTTTTTCTCAACAACTTGATACACGGTCTAATCTCGTGACAGTTCTTGTTTGATGAGTTGCGAGATTAAGCTAAAATCAAGTTGTTGCGTAGTTTAAGGTTTCGGTGATTTTGCTCGAAGAAGGGGAAGGCTTATTCCATCGAAATAGGTTACTCGATAGTGGACTACGATTAATATGTTGAGTTTCTGGAAATCTCTACAGATGACCTTGGGGACGAGTCGTAATAGGAACGATACATAACCTCCCCAAACCGATGGTCAAAGTAAGAGAAACGTTGTATGTCAAAGATGAAGCTTCGAGCTAATGATGTAACTTTGAGAAGAGGCTGGGAGAGACATCCGACTCTCCCCAAACTTTCCTAAGCTGATGAAAACAACCTGGCGTCAAGATTATACCGTTCAGGACTCGTTATGGTCGAATGTGTCGACATAACTCTCGCTGAACCGGAATTGGAGACAGTAAGTTCGCCATATTGACTTACATTCGCGAGACCGTCGAAATGAATATTAAGATCTCAAAGGTAGGGAAAGAAGATTATTAAGGTATCACCTGGAGATGGTGGAATACGTTGAGTAAACGTGAGTTATTTAATTGCTATTCTGTTTCGCTTAAGAATTCTCGTTGGAATTTGAATTTGTGACACTCGTTCTTGCATCGGGACTTGGCAAAGTCCGCAAGAGTCGTGAAGAATAATCTGGAAAGACGCTTTCGGCAGAGATTGCCACTGCGAATCCAAAGATTTTCTGTTCCATGATGATGAACGTCAAACTCCTTTGAGGAGCTCATTGAAATCTTATTCGTGAAAAATCTGGCGATCTAAGCCAAGTCATATCGTTGTGTTTGAGCTTGATGGAAATTTTGTGATAGCCCTCCACTCACGTGGTGGATGTGAGGATGAAATTCAGCGAATCCATTTTATCTCTATTCGATCTTGATGGGTAACTTTAAGTGAAACCCGGGACGGGTTTCTTCTGAGGCTGGGAGGATGTGACAACTGGTAAATTTTAGAACCTGATTTGAACTACGGTTTATAATTAAAAATGAATCGTTAAATTTTATTGAAACGGTTTTCAGAAATTACAAGAATTGATGATTGATTATGTGGAATGTGATGCGTATCGTTGATTATTTATGTGGAATATTTTGTCGTGGAATCATTTCCATTTCGTTAAGTAGGCACTACTTCGACTCTGGCACTAGGAAACCTAATAATACTAAAGATATAAAGTTTTGTTATGTGAAATAAATAGAGGCGTAATTATAGTCACATTTTATTGAAAAACCTATTTAAAAGTTTATGGCGTACATATAAACGCGTGTTGAGGATTTTGATAACAAATATGGGCTCGGGAGGTGAGAGTCGGAATTTAATGAGAAATGGTTACGTTTCATTTTATAAACGCATTTATTATAAAAATCGATGGAAAATGTGCTTAAAGTGAATGGTGGCGATTAAAAATTTTGTCGGAGACGTTTAGTATTTTTCGTGAATAAAAGTATGTATTTTCGGGAGAGTTCACTAAAAATTACACCGTAAGTCCTTGTTTTGGCACCCTTTATGAAAATATAGAAAGTATAGGGAATCCTTTGCAATTTACGAAATATATACTATCCCTAACCCTAAATCCATCTTCANGAAAATGTGCTTAAAGTGAATGGTGGCGATTAAAAATTTTGTCGGAGACGTTTAGTATTTTTCGTGAATAAAAGTATGTATTTTCGGGAGAGTTCACTAAAAATTACACCGTAAGTCCTTGTTTTGGCACCCTTTATGAAAATATAGAAAGTATAGGGAATCCTTTGCAATTTACGAAATATATACTATCCCTAACCCTAAATCCATCTTCATAATATCTTCTTCAACCTCTCCCCTCCTCTCTATAGTAGCCGCCGGCCACCCTGCTACCACCACCACCGCCGGTCACCACATCACACCGCCACCACCATTCAACTCCTCACCATCTCCTCTTTCACCCCGTATACCACACGCGCTCCAAAACTGCAACCACCACCTCGTTTTGCCTACCCCGCCGTCAAAACACCACCACCGTCCTTTTTAACACCTAAGCTTGTAGATCCAGAGAAGAAAGGTGAGAAAACGCGTTATACGCGTGGTTTGACTAGGTCACGAGTCAAACTCGTGACTAATTTTATTATTTCGGGTTGATTTGGAAATGGGTTTAAGGTTTTGTAAATAAAAACGTGATAACAAAAATGGTATCGTGCTCGTGTGTAGTTGTGTGTGTCGAGTGAGTCCAAACCGCGAGCTAATGCTCATGGTATTATTGATGTCGTGCTTGTTGTTGTTGTTTTGTCTCACGGTATTCGTGATGTTTTCTTCTTGTTGTTAGTGATATTTTTTTTGTTGTTGACATAGTAAGCCGAGAACACCAAAGACCCAAGAGGGTCTGTTTGGTCATTACCCGTGAACGGCAATGGTCCTGGTGGCAGTAGCTTGTTGATTGATAGTATTGATGCCTTTAGTTGTGATTGTTGAATTATCGTTGTTGATTTAATGTTGTTGTTTGTTGAAATTGATGTTATTATGATAAAAATGGGAAAACATTTGGGTCTCGGCTGGGATTGTTGAAGTTGTTGTGACTCGGAGTTGTTATTGTTTTGTTGTAGTTGTTATTGTTGTTGCTTGTGTTATAGCCGAGAAGGACAAGGATAGGATTAAACAAACTTGTTGCTGATTTGATCTTGATAAAGTGGTTATGTGGTTGTGATGATATTAGTTGACGGAGTTAGGTTAGACGTGAGCCGTAGACGGCCACAAGAGATTGAAGTTTGGATAGCGGTTTTTAGATTTTTGACTTGGTTAAGAGATGAGACTCGTTATATGTTTCTTTTGTCATAATATGGTAATACTTGTGAGCTTTGCGTAACGTTGAGGTCACCTTGACTTTTTAGTCAACGGTTGGCTTCGACAACGCCGCAACATTGGGCATTTGGACTTTGCTTGATTATGTGGACCGAGAAGTCATGGCTCGGACACGTGGACTTGAATATGTAATAACTCGTAAACCTTGATTTGATAAAATCTCACTTTTACATATATATATATATATAAGTCAAATGTATATAAATGCGCAAGTATATATACATATGTCCTTATATAATTATACGTAAGTAAATATGAGACAACGGCTAACTTACATATCTATATAAGTTAAGGTATATTAGTATGCCGACTGATGCGTAGGGATTGCTTACGCGCTACGTTTTACCTCTCGAGGGATCTCGAGAAGCTTACAATCCCCACCAGGCAGTGTACCTGACCGATGTAGTATAGTGTAGTGGCAAGTATCGGGGGATTGATCGTTCTCTCACAGGGAATAGTGTTCGTTAGGTTAAAGACTACTCTAATTAAGGTCTAAGGGTGGAGGATGATAATTTTTGTATTTTTATGTTTTTTAGAAAGCAGTAAAATCTCGTTTTTGAAGGAGTGGGCGGAATTAGTTGCTAGTCAACTAACCCAAGTTATCTACTTATGGATTAAATTAAAGTTTTGAGAA
>LBNU01038362.1:0-19885 GCA_014162995.1 Artemisia annua | reverse complement strand
GGTACTCATTTTTGTAATGACCAATTTGCCAAAGTTATGCTTAAGTATGGAGTCACCCATCGCCTTAGTACCGCGTATCATCCGCAAACGAGCGGTCAAGTTGAGGTGTCAAATCGTGGTCTTAAAAGGATTTTAGAACGGACCATAGGAGAAAATCGTGCCTCATGGGCCGATAAGCTAGATGATGCTTTGTGGGCCTTCTGTACCGCTTACAAAACCCCCATCGGGTGTACTCCTTATAAGTTGGTGTACGGGAAGGCTTGTCACTTGCCCATTGAATTAGAACATAAGGCCTATTGGGCCTTAAAGCATGCTAATTTTGACCTTCAAACCGCGGGTGATCATCGTAAAGTGCAATTGAATGAATTGGCCGAGTTACGTGATCAAGCCTACGAAAATTCTTTAATCTACAAAGAGAAAACGAAGAGGATTCATGATGCTAAGATTAAGAACCGCGAATTTAATATTGGAGACCAAGTCCTTCTTTTTAACTCTCGCTTGAAGATTTTCTCGGGCAAGCTTAAATCCCGTTGGTCTGGGCCGTTCACCATTGCCCAAGTATTTCCTTATGGCACCGTTGAGTTGGCTCAACCGGATGGTCCAAATTTTAAGGAGAATGGTCATCGACTTAAACATTACTTCGGAGGGGACAAACCACCCAATGGTGTCCTTAACCTCCAAACTCTCACCAAGGACGACTGAATTCAGGGATCGAGTCAAGCTTTGTGACTCGGTAATAAAAAACAAGCGCTTCGTGGGAGGCACCCCATGCTTATCCATCTATCTTTTTTTTATTTCTAATAAAGTAACGTGAGGGGGGCGACCTCTTCCATTCTCGTGTTTTTCGTGGTTGTTTGTGATTGTCCAGGATTGTCCCGAATTATGATTACTCTCGTGCTCGTGGTTTTGTCATTCTCTCCACTCGAGTATCATTCTTCGTTGCTTATGGAGATCCACATTATATATCCAATAATCTTATCGACCAACGTTTATCTATTTGGCATAATTAAAATTTCTGACGTCGTCAGGTTGTAAATTCACCATCTTTTGAGACTTTGTCGTTTTCTTCACTTTTATGTTCCAAAAACGTCCGAATATGCATGTTTTCCAGAATTCCTCTCAAAAGTACCTAAAATGACAAAAGGAACGATTTAGGGCAATATTTGATCACATTTATACGAATTAGGGCTTAAATGACCCCCTAAAAGCGTAACACTTTTCGTCTCATCAGTGGCCATCTTAGCTCTGACATCACCACAGATAATATTGAATACTTCCTCTGCACTTCTTTTTTGACCACTAAATAGCCTGCTATTCCTCTCATTCCAGATATAGTAGACTGTGGCATCAGTACTTAGTTTTTTGATTATCTCCCAAATACCCCTTCCAACAGTTTCAAAGCTTAACTTGCAAATCATTCCTTCCCATGTGTTATCCTGTGACTGAATTTTAACAATCTTACAAACTAACTTCCATATCTGCTTTGTATACTCACAATTAAAGAATAAGTGAGCATGTAAGTCTGCTTCTTTACCACAAAGACTACATTCATACAGTCTGTTTGGATACCACTTTTGGAGCCTGTCTTGAGTACATAGTTTTTGCTTAACAGCCATCCATAAAATAAATGCATGTTTTAGAACACGTTGTGTGTACCAAACAAGATTTTTCCAGCATACTTGACTAACATCTTCCCTTACCTCTTTACAAACATTACTAATAGAGAATTTCTTTACACTGCCATTTTTATCCACCCACACTGCTTTATCAGGGTTATTATTCAGTACAGGGGTAATACTATTGTTTAATTGAGGGAACTTAACAAATCACTGCACTGGCCATTTCCATCCATTGTCATCAATCAAATCTGCTAGCTTTGTGTCATCTTTGAAACCAGCATAAAACTTCTTTCTTGCTTATAAAGGATGACAATGTTGTTCCACTGTGCCACTTATCATGCCACACATTGATTGTTTTGCCATCCCCAATTTGAAATCTCATATGCTTGCCAACCCAGTCTCTTAGATTTAAAATACATTTCCAAAACCAGCTATCTGTCTTTTCAACATCCACATCCCAAACACTCCTGTATTTAAGTTTAACCACATTGATCCATTTGACCCAGAGAGACTCTTTTCTAGATGACACATTCCAAAGATGTTTAGAAAGCAAGGTTTTATTCCATAACTCCAGTGATTTAAACCCCAAACCTCCTTGATCCTTTGGCTTGCATACATCTTTCCAGGAAACTCTGACCTTTCCTTTACAGCTATCACCACTGTTCCATAAATTTTTTTTGAACAAAGCCTCAATTTCATTTACCACTGTCTTAGGAAGTAAGAACACAGACCCCCAATATAATTGCATAGATGATAGCACGGATGCAATTAATTAAGCTCTGCCTTCATAAGACAGGCTTTTAGTTTTCCAATCATTGAGCTTATTTTGAACTTTGTCCACCAATTGTTTGCAATCAGCCACGCCAATTTTCTTTGTCACTAATGGCATACCTAGATACCTGACTGGAAGCTTTCCTTCTTTGAATGACATGATGCCACTTATAGCCCTTGTTGTATCCTCATCAAGACTACCACAAAACATAGTACACTTCCCCAAATTAGGATGTAGACCAACTTATTGAGAGCCTTTTTAGGGGTACTAATTGACTCCACTCCACCATGGCATAGCATAGTTAGATCATCAGCAAAACAAAGGTGGGTAATATTTAATTGTCTGCAACCAAAGTGGTATTTAAAGTTCTTATTCTTTCTTATTTCATCCTTCACTATCAAATTAAGCATCTCCATGACTAGTGTGAAAATATAAGGTGAAATTGGGTCACCTTGTCTTAATCCTCTACCACCATTGAAATACCCATACCTTTCTCCATTGACACAAATGGTGAACTTTGCATTAGTAATACATGTCAGGATCCAGTCAACCATTTGATTAGGAAAGCCAAACTTAATCATGATAACTTCAATAAATTTCCAGTTGACAGTATCATATGCTTTTTGAATGTCTATCTTGAATGTCTATCTTGAATGTCACTCTATTAGGACCATTAATGCAATTATAGCCTTTGAGAAGTTCTTGAGTTAACAGGATGTTATCTGTGATTGCTCTACCTAGAATAAAAGCACTCTGATTCTCTTCAACCACATGACTTAAAGCATTTTTAATCTTGTTTGTGAGTATCTTGCTTATGCATTTGTAAATGACATTACAACATGCAATAGGCCTGAAGTCTGACACTTTTTGAGGAGTATTAGATTTAGGTACCAGAGAAATGAGAGTGGCATTGACTTCCCCAAGTAACTTCCCTGACTCAAAGAAACCTTTAACAGCATCACATAACTCCTTCTTAACTATACTCCGGGCCTTTTTGAAAACTTTAGAAGTAAAGCCATCAAGCGCTGGAGCTTTGTAATCATCAATATCAAATAAAGCCATTTTTATCTCAATATCAGTAACCTCTCTGAGCATAAGAACAGCTTCATCATCAGGAACTTTTTTGACAAAGAGACCATCATCTTCTTCACTTAAGATGCTCACATCAGGACTAATTCCTAAAAAATCCCTCAAAGTGTTTCACAAACTGATCTGCCACATCCTTATACTCATATCTTGTTCCATCTTCTTCACATGCTGTCATGATCCTACTTTTGTTTATTCTTCCTTTTAAGACTTTGTGGAAATAAGCTAAGTTTTTGTCCCCTTCATTAAGCCAAGTAACCTTTGCTTTCTGCCTTAATAAATCTTCTTCATCTAATACAGCAACTTTATATTCTTTTAGTAGCTCACATTCTTCAATTCTGAGACTTCTTTTGACTGGATCAAGATCAATTCTCATCTGTACATCATCAAGCTTATTTTTAAGAATTACAACTCTATCAATAAGTTTCCATTTTTCCAATTAAGCTTATTGAGATGGGGTTTGAGAGTTTTCAATTTTTTAACAAGCCTGTACATAGCATGCCCTTGAATGTCAGTGTTCCATTTCTCATCCACCAAATCCTGAAACTCTGCCTTATCAGCCACATAATTTGCAAACCTAAAAGACCTATTCTTTTTAATCATAGCTTGAGGTATAACTAAAATTGCAGGGTTATGATCAGAGATACCATAAGGCAAAAAGACTGCATTTGCATTGTTATACTGAGAGAACAAGTTACAATTACCCATAACTCTGTCAATCTTCTTCAAAATGGTGTTGTCATGGTTTAGAAGACTTTTGGTCCAAGTAAACTGTAACCTTGAGCTATAATATCCTCCATCTCAATCTCATTTATGCAATCCTGAAATTCAATCATATATTGCGTAAACTGTGATATTCCTTCAGAATGGTCATTAAGGTTTAAAAATACATTCACATCACCCATAAGAGCCCATGGCACCTGCCCCACTTAGGAGTGTAAACGAGTCGAGCTTTTAACGAGCTACTCGAGCTAGAGCTCGTTTAACTTGAGTCGAGCTTGATAATTTTCGAGCTCGAGTCGAGCTCAAACAAAATTTAGAGCTCGATTAATTTCACGAGCCGATCTTTTAAAACTTATATTTAGCTCGGCTCGTTCGAAAGCTCGTTTAGTTATTCGAGTCGAACGAGCCAAACGAGTTACTCGAGCTAATCGAGCTAAATATGTAGTTTCAAAATATTTTAATTTTAAATTTTTAATTACTATAAGTATTAGGTTAAACTTAAAACCAAAACTAGCAAGATGTTAATCTTCAATCACATCAAAGATCTACACTTTAGTTTATATGTAAAATATACATACAAGCTAGTAAGCTTGGGCTTTTATTTTTATAGACCCCACATTGCATTCCTTTTGTTTCACTCATCCAATGTGGGATGTGAAATGAAATCTTTTTTCTTTTCTTTTTTCATTCAAGCTTACAAGTATTACTTGAATTCTTAATATGTATGAATAAGTTAAATGTGATAAATAAATTGTTACTCATATATATTCATTGATCATATAATGGTTAATATTAGTTTTATGTTAGTTAAGTGATTTATAAAGAAGTAACTAATATGTTTAATAAACTCTTTATCAAATATATAAATGATTTAAATCCAATCATAAATACCACTAAATAAGAATTATGAATCATTAGATGATTTCAACGAATCTCGCTCGTATGACTCATGTGATGCTGAGAGTTATATTGAGATTTTTGTGATTATAAATACAACATATGTATGTATATTGTATATAAACGACCCCCTTCTATGATTTTCACGCTTACGCAAATAAAAGACACATACGATGAAATTCAGATATGTGTTATCACATGTGACACATATGTATGATACTCAAATATGTATAGAAACATAGACACGTACGTATGAAGCCAAATATGTATGGACACACACATATGAAATACATAAGTCTGACCAATATTTACATATAAAGACACATATTTGATATATATACATATGCATAAACTCATTGTGAGGTTGCTAAAAACAGTTGGTTCATGGTTCTTAAATGATATAACATAAACAACGTTATCCATGGTTCTTAGACAATAGAACATAAACAACGTTATCATATTCGATCAATCTGATGATGAAACACGGAGATTGTTGTTGGTAATATTCTTGTAGAAACTCTTATTCTGATTTTAGTTATGAACTAACTAACTCTTACACTCGTTTAATTCATGTTAACTAGTTGAGATATTTATGACAATGGTTTATTGATTATAATCCATTACATGTGAATACAAACATGTTTATGTATACACGTACAATATCTCTCATACGAGCATTTATACATACAAACACGCACATACATTATTACATATGATACAAACATACATTTACAAGAGACACATGAAGATATATAAATAAACAATACACATACACATACACATACACATACACATACGCATACACATACACATAACTGACTTGGTTCACGACTCAAACAATTCATAATTTACTTGAGCTCATTAAATAATTTATGATCTTAACTCTAGCTCGAATAACAAATTTCCTCGACTAATTTCATGAATCGAGCTTACAAAATTATATACTTGGCTATACTCACTCGAAACCCATGTATATAAAAAGAGGTAAAACACATACTAGGGAATCATAGATGATACAAGTATATCAATTATATGTTCTCTATGAACCTTAATTAATCATTTATTTTATTCTTTGAGCATCATTTTTTTGTTCTTTTCTATTATTAGATCAAGCGTATTAACTTTGTTATTTAGTTTAATTAGTAAAGTTGTTAGCGTAAGTTAACGAAAAAAATATCAAATTTTTAATTAAGAATTATAATTATAATGGAAAATGTAACAATATAAAATTTATGTTTTGAAAATTATGTGTAGTAGTTGTATATTGCCTAATCAAAGAAACAAGATGAAAAGTATCCCACATTGAAAATAATAAGAAAAGTGAAGAGAGATGGACACTATAAAACAAAGACCCATTTCATGTTTCATAAACAACTACATCTACTTGAAATTATAAAAAATATAAGTACGATTGTTATACACTTTTTTGCTTCAAATGCAAACTAGTGTTTATTATAAGTTACATAAACTTTAGTTTAACATTAGAACAATTTTTATAATCGTAAACGAGCTTTCAAGCTCGAGCTTGAGTTAATAAACGAGCCTTTAAAGTTCGATATTCTATACGAGCATATTAAGCTTGAAAGTTTATTTTATTATAGGTGGTATGTGTTTATACACATACCTTTTATTGATCAAAACCCGACCAAATCGACCAAAAACTAACCCATAAATGTCAAATATTTGTTTTTTTGTGTTTTTGAATGTGCAGGCATGGATTTATAAGAAAAGGACGAAAAATCACAAGAAAATGACAAAACGAGCACGGGAATTGGAAAAGTGTCAAAAGCCGGAGCCGGGAAAGCTAGTGGTCAAAGTCAAAGCTCACAAAGTTCATTGAAGTCCTCAAAGTTTCAGAAATGACAAGTTTGGTCCTTGGTTTAAAGAATGAAGAAAGTACATGTTTGGTCCTCCAAGTTTCAAGACTTGTCAACAATGGTCCTTATGAAGATAATTTTGGAAAAGTTACATCAAAGGCCCTTCAACAATCAAAGAATGTCAATATGAGCCCTTGGAAAATACTTTTGAGAAATGACAGCTCGGGTCCTTACATTTTCAGAATTGACACAAAGGGTCCCTATGATTACTTTGCTACACACCTATATCCTTAACCCATTTCATACTACTTATTCAATAAACCCATCTATCCCAACCCAATAATAACGTAAACCCATTTCACCCCTGCTACCCTGGCCCAAATAAGATAAGCCCATCACCAACTAAACCCTCCCATTTGTAAAACCCGTGACCCACAAACCAAATAAAGTAAAAAAATAAAAAATAAAAAATAAGCGCGCCTTTCTTTTACTGTACATCTTCTCCACACTAGTTACCCTGCTTCCATCATTTTCACCAAGATTCTAGTACGAGGATAATACTTCTAGAAGGCCTGCCACGTTGTCAGAAGAATGTCATCATTATTCCTTCCACATGGCCATTTCAAGCTCACTGATTGGTTTAAGTGTCGTGGCAGCTGGATAAGAATGAAATCTAACGGCTACAAATGGTGGGATGACAACATTTTGGATAGGATTGAAATTGAGTGGCTGAGATTGAGCTTCTAGCATCTTCAGAAACCCTAGCACCCCTCACCTTGGGCTCGGCTATATATACCACCTCATTTCTCCATGTTCTGTGTGTAGTTTTAGATAAAAGTTATGCTGTCAAAATTATTTCTGAAATGTACTCTTAGTGTAATCTCTGTTTTTATTAATGAAAGTTCTTAGTTAAATGGTTTTAATTTATGTTTTAGCTTTTACTTAATCTACATATTAGCTTAATAATCCTTAAACTAGCTTCTTTATTGATTTAATAACCTTCTGTAGTCCTTTGCCTAGCTTTTATAAAGTTAATCTTGTCTATTTAGTAAACTTTTAAGAAAATACAAAAAAAAAAATCAGAAAAACCAAAAAAATCCAAAAAGATTGTTACTTTACTCAAATCCAGCTTACATATAAGCCTTTTCTTAGTAGTTTATAAGCTCATATTAGCTTTCTAGCTCTTGTGAGTGAGTTTTATAGTTTTAATCATTTAATAGCTCTCATTCTCACTTAAAGTCAACAAAAAAATCAACCTGAAAAATTCATTGAAGAAGGTGTTTGTTCCTATGAATTTGAGGTTCATGTGGTGTTAGTTAAGCCTATTAAAGATAGGCTTTGAGTGGTTGTAACCCTATGTCAGTTAGGGTATTCACCTTGTAAGTTCTCATTTTATTTTTAGCCCTTTTACAGCATTTCAATATTTAGTAGTTTAGAATCTGGTAATTTAGTTTAAACCTGCTTGTAATTGCTTGTTTTAGTTGATTTTAGCTTACTTGGTGTTTATGGAATGCTTTTACATGTTCTAGAATAATATTGTGTTTTTACTGCCTTAATTTAGCTTAAACTGCAAATCTGTGTTTGATGTGTTAGTGGTTGAATTTTGTTGCAAATTTAGGGTAATATTAAGTAATTATATCTGTGGAAGTTGATAACTTGGTAGCTAATGGCCTAGATTTACACAACCTAGTGTAACTTGTCAGTTTAAAGGGTGTTTGGCTTAAGTGTTAAATCTGTGCTCTAGTTGTTTCTGTGTTGTTTATTTGGCTTAGACATGGTGCAATAGGCTTTAGTAAGTTAGTTTAAGCATAAACTCAGTAGGTTTAATAAAAAAAAGTCAAAGTTTGCTTGCAATTTCATTGTTATCTGCTATAAGTGTTATCTGTCCTTGAGATCCTTTTGCATTTGATTAATTCTGTGTTAGTGATTGTGTTTTTAGTGTTTAAGCATGCTTAGTATACATCTAGTAGCAGTAATGATCCATTAAAATTCACATAAGTAAAATTTTAGGTGCAAATACAAAAAGTCAACTCTGCCATACCTTTACTTGAAACCAGTTTTTGTTGCTGAACTTTGGTTAAATTAGGTGTCAATTGGTGTGTAATTTTTAGGGCTTTTTAGTTTTTTGAGATCTCTGGTGGGTGTTCTTACTTTTGCCCCCCTAAAATTCTATTTTGGAACTCATTTGCTCACCTTAATTTGGCCCTCAAGTTGCTCAGTTAGACTCAGCATACACTGAGTCAGTATATACTGAGCTTACAAAACACTTTTTTTGGTAAAAATTGGAGTTCAATTGGTGTGTTAAAATTAGGGCTTTTGTGTTTTTTGTGTTGTCTGCTTGGTAGTGTTTCTTTTGCCCCTTAATATCATCCTTGTCAGCTTATATAACTGCTTATTAAAGTGCTTCAAGTTGGGACTTTACTACTTGTTTTTGTCCAAATGCATGAACTGATTAAGTGCTTATCTGGATTATTTGTGTGCTTATCTGTTTGATTTGAGTTGAATTATGCTTAAACATGTTCCCTTAGTTGTTTTTGAGCTTTGTGTGCTTAATAGTGCTATTTAGCTTATAAATAAGCCCTTATTAGAACTGCTTTTCTGCCCAATAGCTTATTAGGGTTAGGTAGATAGCTCAGCTTATTTTTCTTAGGCTTATAATCATATTTTAGACTTTCCCTAAAAAACTCATATTTATTTAAAGTCATTTGCTATTTATTTTAATTAAAATTAGTTTTAAATCAATTTAATTAGTTTTTAATTAATATTAATTAAAGAAAAATCCAAAAAAAATATTTTTATTTTTAAAATCAGTTTTTAGTTAAATTAGAGTTTAAAAAAAATAGTTTTTCATTTTTCTTAATTATTTGTATTTTGATATATTTTAATAATTAAATTAGAATTTAAATCATCTTTAATCCTTTTTAATTAATAATAAATCACAAAAAGACAAAAGAAATTTTATTTTAATTTCAATAATAGTTTTCAGTTAATTTAGGTTTTATAAAATTAAATTTTCACTTTTTAATTTATTTTTATATTTATTTACTATTTAAATCTTAAACAAAAATACAAAAAAAAAAGAGTTTTTAATTAATTCAAATTAAAGAAAAGAAAACAAAAATATATAATTTTAATTTTCCAAAAAGTTTTTAATTACAATTAGGATTTTATAAAATTTAGTTTTCCCCCGTAGACTTTTTAATTTTAGTAGTTGCTTTTAAATCTCGGGATTTGCGTTATTTACGTTTAATTTTACTTTTTAATTTAAGTGCTTCGATTACATGTGCTATTTACGTGTTTCTTTGCTACTTTATTAATTGTAGTTTTAAAAATCAACACTATCCTTTTTATTTCACTTTTCTTTACACAAATTCACAAATCGTTAACTACGGTTCCATTCACCTTCACACGGATCACGACCCGGGTAATTTCTTATTCGTTGAGAAATTGCTTGGATATTATACTATACTATTCACGACACATCAATAGGATTACAAAAAAAAAGTTAAAAATTTTAAACGAGCTTCGAGCTCGAGCTCGAACAACAAAAAAATATTTGAGCTCGAGCTCGAGCCAATTTATAAAAGTTTATTCGAACTCGAGCCGAGCAGTTAATAAACGAGCCTAGCTCGTTTGGGCCAAAACTAGACTCGGCTCGGATCGTGAACACCCCTATCCCCACTATTCTTTTAAACAACACAAGATCTTGCCAGAGCTCCCTTCTATCCTTCCCTTTGTTGGCACCATAGATGAAAGTGCAGTATAACACTTGTTGTGTACTTAAAACTTCTACCAAATACAACATAGCTTGTGAGGTAGCATGTACAAGTGAGCATCTCATATTACTACCATCCCATCCTACAACAATTCTACAACCCTTTATACTTAACTGTACATTACTCTGCCATTGCCAACTTCCAAACACATTAGCACGTACTTTGTCAATTATATTCTTTTTCATGTGTGTTTCCACTATAGCACTTATACTGATTTTCTCATTCCAAATTAGATTCTTCACCTCAGTTTGTTTAGAGGTTGTACCTAAATCTCTAATGTTCCAAGCAGCTATCTTGAGATCATTCATTGAGAATTTGTAAACAGATCACTGCCCCTCCTAGATACCTCATTAGCATTCATAAAACTGGCCATTCCTGACTTGTCAACATACACTTCCTTCTTATTCAATACCTCTGTACCATAATTGTTATCCCTCTCATACTTTGCTTCCCAACAATCTTTGAAATATCTCCTCATCTGATGGCTCCATTTCTCAGTTACTTCACAAGAAGGTTGATTTCTTGAAACATAATCATTCACTGTTTCTTTTTCCTTTTCACTCAGGTTTTGTTTATTCACATTACCATGATTCTCCTCTGGATCCCCATCTTGATTCTCTAGTGCAGAATACCTGTTAGCTGTATTCCTTACTGCTTGAACACTTTCCTTATCAACATTCCATGCCTTCCTTTGTGTAGTTTGTGTTGCCTTGTGTTGCTCATTGATTCCTTTTGACATACTGTCTTTTGGTTTTTCAACTTGCTTATAGACTTTTTGAGGTGTTGCAGCTCTCTCCTTAGTCTTCACTTGTGGCATTTGTTTGTTATCCTTATTCTGACTAACTTTCCTATTGTTGGCTTGAATAAAACCTTCTTCATCCTTCTGATTCTCAACCACTTTCTCTCCTGTTCTATCCCTTTTCGTACACTTCTCATAAGAATGATCAAACACTTTGCAGTGAGAGCATAGTGGAGGTTTCCAATCATAATTTGCACTTTTTTCATAAACTGTTTACCATCTTCCTTACTCTTGTATAATATATCAATAGAATCATCTAACCTTTTACTAGCATTTGCCTCAACTAACACCCTAGCAAAACCAAGCCTACCCACACATTGTGTACACATCCTAGTAGTCATAGCATCCATTATCAAAGGTTTTCCAATTTTGTTAGCTAGAGAACTTAAACCTTTAGTACTCCAAGCTTCTAATGGGAGATTTGTTAGCTTGATCCATATAGGAAATGTTTCAGGTTCAGATTTATCAAGGTTAATGCTAGTATTCCATTTTTGAACCACCATAGGTTTGTTGTTCACAATCCAAGGTCCACTTCAATTACTGTTTGTAACCCCTGAGTATTATTAAACTTGAACACAAATGTACCATTACCAATATTCGGAATCTGTTTAAGCCCAAATTTGCTCCACATTTTGAACAAATGGAAACTTAATTCCTGCATAGACATCCTATACCCAACAAAATAACCACAAGCAGAGAGTTCCCATTTTTTACTACCTTCATTTATAATATCCTCATCAAAAATCACAAACTCCTGACCATTTTCATTGAGAACAGTAGGAATTTAGAACAACTTATTGTCTAATGATTCCTTATGGTTATTTAGTTTTTCAGCATAGCTAATACACTTAGTAACGGGACTAGTGGTATTATCAGAAACATTAACACTTTCAGGGTCAGGGCTAGAAGTATTAACAACTGTAACATCATCACTTTTAGTAGGTGACTTACAGTTATCATCAATTCTACCAGCAGTATCAACCTCTGTAGCATCATTACTTACCCCCATTTCCTCACTGTCTTCATCTTGTCCTCCACCTCCATTCTACTGTCATCCTTTTCCTTACCATTTTCCTCTAATTCAGTGTTCATAGCTTTCTCCTCATGTTTATCTATTTCAACCTGATCTGAAGCCCTATCATCATTCTTATCCAATTCAGTATCCTTCTCATTACGTTTTTGGCTTAATTTTCCCACAACATGATCATTATACTTGTTAGGAGCCCTAATTTGCCTTTTTTGCATTCTCTTACGATTAGACATGATCACAATTGAATACAGTAATGAATTATGTGTAAACGAATGAAAGGAATTAAGAAATTGATAAAAAAGTGAAAATTGAATTTTGGCGCCAAAATCTTCAAATTGGGGGTTTTTATCAAATCATGAAGAAATTCAAATCAAAACACATCAGAATGTGCGGAATGATGAGCTGAATCTAATGGTATTTTTAGAATTTGAATTTGTTGAGATTTGATAAGTATTTTTGTTTAAGTATATTTAAAAGTAAAATGAACAAAGAACCAAGCAAAACCAAAAACAAAAGTATATTGTAACAATAGTTATGACTTATGAATATGAAATTCGTTGCTAATAATGTGTGTACTACTGTATTCCCAGTTAAAAAAAATGTGTGAACTAAAGAAAGGCCATGCACAAACGATGAAACACACCACTTCAATAATGTGTAATATTGCATGTAATTTAATTTAATTTTTGTGTGTGTGAATGAATTATCATCTAAAATTTAATCAAAATAGTTGTAAGTTCTTGCTAATAATGTGTGTACAAGTGTACAACTCAAATGAAAGAAGTAACAACATGAATGTTAGAAATGCAACCTCAAATCGACAAAACTGTTCCATATACGAACATAACAGACATAAGATACGGACCTAATTAGGAAAGTGGGATATGTGGCCTTTTTGCTACACAAGAATAAAGTGTTGTTTACGAAGTGGTTGTAAAGATATCTATTTTGTTGATCTTTCCGATAAGAGATAATAAAAGTTTGGGCACACTTATTAAGTGAAAAAGAAAACCCCTAAAGTGGCTTTATGCACCAAAAAATAGAAGCTTGTTCAATGTAACTTTGGAACGTATCATCTCGTTTATACTTCATTAACCGCACGCATATCATACTCCCATTATTCATAGCTCCAAATAAAGTTGGCATGGTTGGGTTGTATACTTGTATAGTTGTATGCGTAGCTATGGAGATGCTTTATTTCATACATCCATTGCCAAAACAACGAACCCAATACATAGATGCAATTTAACAAAATAACTAACAACTT
The DNA here is from genome assembly GCA_014162995.1 of Artemisia annua. Lineage (NCBI taxonomy): Eukaryota > Viridiplantae > Streptophyta > Magnoliopsida > Asterales > Asteraceae > Artemisia > Artemisia annua. The sequence continues at coordinate 6,099 of LBNU01038362.1, read as the reverse complement.
ATACCCTTAATTCTATTCCATCTTCTAACATCACAAGTAGCGTAAGTTAATAAGGAAACCCACAAATTATGGTTCAAAACTATTGACAAAACTCAATCATCATTTCATTTTAACTTGATGAACAAACTTACTTCATTCATATTGTCATCTTTATTCTTAATGATAAAACGAGGACTATAGTCAGTAATATAAGCATCATACACGATTAAGTGCCCAAGGATATAGTTGTCCTAGGTAGTAGATGGCATGACAAATATGCACTAAACTACTTACGTCTCCTCATTTTCTTGGCACATCAAAATTTCATAAAGTGATAACCACAAGGTCCACAACAACCAAGTTTTATCAACACTTAATGAAAGGAAACTAGACTACGAAAAACAAAAATAAAAATGGTGGTTAATGTTTGTTACGCTTTGCATATGAATTTCATTGAAGGTCAAATACAGTTACTAATTCTTGTAAACTGATCTTACAGATTGTTAGAACCATTGAAGGGTTTGTGGATTAACAGTATCCGTGGCACACACTTTAACCAAAGGCTCATATGTTCATTATGTTCGTAATAATAATCGTGGGCTTGGATTCCTGTTTATCAAAACTTATGAAAGCTAAGTTTTTAAAATAGATGTTTATAAAATAAGTTTTATTTATCAAACAAATTTATGAAAGCTTTTATAGCTTTTATAAGTTAACCTAATGGAAATGAAATTTTAAAATTAGTTAACCTAATGGAAATGGAATGTATATGAATTCAATTCAATATTATTTTGCGTTATTTTACAACAATAAACTTTAGCTACAACGTATTCGTCAAACATATATCTTTTCCTATTTATAAAGACTAAAGAGTGAATGAATATTCTTGAAATCTTGAATCTTAAAAACTTAAATTAATGTAGTTTGCCTAAATAACCCTTAAGTACCCTTAAACTTGGCAAAATTTCAAACTTGACAATTTAAATTATATTTTTTGATCAATTTTGAAACCTGACAACTTTTAAAAACACACTATATTATTTTTAAAAAACACACATTTTGTATTTAAAAAAACACACGCGTCAAAGGTTGAATCAAAATCAAAATCTTGCAAATATAATTATTTATCGTTATACACCTTCACTTTGCGTGAATATACGTTTAGCATGAAAATAAATACTTCCCCTCCCAACAGTATAACTTTCACTAAACACATTGTGTATTTAAAATATTTTACTAACTTTTGATAAGCATAATAAACATAAAAAAGAGATTGAATAAGCGCGGGAAATGGAACTAAAACTAACCATTTACCTCCATTTGTTTACACACAAAATTTCAATTAATTTTTTATAATTGACGTCAAACTATAAATAGTCAAAAGGCGGGAAACCAGCCCTAAATTCATTATTCCCCCAAATCTAAAAAAACACACATCTCTCACCAAACCCTAAACCCCCAAATTGACCACAAATTCATCTAATCCGATGGAAAATTCACCGAATTCGGAGACGAAACCGCGCGTTCGTCGCCGATTGATTCAATCCACACTCTTTCCGCATAAATCGCCGGAGAATGTTGTATCTGTGGATGATGAAATTGAGCCGATTGATTTGGAGCAGGGAGAAGGTGATGATGAGTGCGGTGGTGGAAGTCAGAGTCAAAGTGCGAAAAGTAAGAAACGAAAGCCGAAACCGCGTGCTTCGAGGAAGGTTTGTGGTTGATTTAGTGGTTTAATTTGATAGATGCTTGTTTGTAGAGAGTATAATTGAGCTGATTTTAGGAGAGTATGTTGTGGATTGATTTAACTATCTGATTTGCGCAGAATAGGGTGCGGTTTAGAAACCCCTAGTGATTTCATTTATTGCGAAAAGAGTGAACCCGTTTTGATTTATCCGGATATTGCAGTAGGAAGAAGCTAGATAAGTGTATTATGAACAATTTTTAGTAATGAGAATGAAATAGGTCACCATAATGTTGGACGGTGACTGTTGTAGTTTATTGCATGATTGAATCAGTAGGAAGTTATAATTTGGGAGAAAACATAAATCAATGGATTCAACATTAGTGTGTTACAAGTATGTATATGTTGTAAGTTTTCATTGCCAATAGACCAGGGGCGGAGCCAGAAAGTTTTGCTCGAGGGGGCACACTTTGATAAATTTTAGAAATTACACTACAAATTGGTTCTCAGGGGGTGCAAATTACAAAAAAAAAACCCAAATATTTTTGTAAATTTATGCTACAATTTTTTTCGCTAGGAGGGAACGTGCCCCCCTCCTGTCTCCGGCCATGCAAAAGACACATTAGTCAGTGACATTTGATAGAAGATTTGCTATTTTGCTCGATAGATTCAACACAGTGTGTTATAAGGTATATAAATGTCAACAAAGTTATATGTTTTGTTTTTTTGGCGCCCTCCTCTTTTAGGGGGAGCACAAAAGAACTCTCTGCTCGTGCTCCTCTACAGAGAAGCACTCTATATATGAGGCTCAGACTAAGACAATCCATACCACTAGCTTTCAGTGCAACTTTACCAAAAAAACTAGCCTTTCTCATCATACTTCTGGTGGGAGGCGAAGTTAACTGGTATATGATATCTGATGTTTTATATGGATGTTTATCAAACATGTGTATTACATTAATACGTGGCAGTGCATGGGTTTTCAATGCTCTCTATTTATAAAAACAATAATTGTTGCTTATCGGTACCAGGTTGCTGCAAATGGAAATGAGATTGGGGGAAAGGATATTGAAGAAGTTTCTCCTGCTACTACTAGTAAGTGAATGCTGAGCTGGACGCAGGCCACGCCCATCCTGTGTCCTCTTATGTTTTTGCTGCCATATCATGTAAAGTTGATTATGATTATCTGGCATCAACGATGTATCTCACTATAAGTTATATTGTTTTGTGCAGAAGTTGATTTTTTTGCGAAAGTTTCTGAGAAACGGCAGCAGCAGAGAAAGAAAAAGGAGCCAGTTTCCATCCAATCACCTGAGAAAATTGAACAAAGTTGTACACCTTCAGATGTTATTACAAGTATGACGATTTTTTTCAACATGAATTTTAATAAAATCTATGTTGCTGTGTAGCTGGATTTTAGGTCTCTTAGTTTGATTAAAAGTAAAATGCAAATCCTCTCTTTTAACCCTTGCTAGCAATTTGCCTGTTTAGAATCTTTTGCGCTGTTGCTAATCCCCATGGTATGTATTAAATTACTGATTCAGTTATTACCATTTTAAGTGATGCTGAATAGCCCATTTCCATAACTTCATTCTATGGCTCATAAGCTTGAGATCTTTACCATTAGGACATGCTTGTATGTCTGTATAATCTTTACAACAAGGGGCCAATGTATTTGTCATTCACTTGTCAAGTATTTTCTTTCTCATAAAAATGGCATAGCAAACTTGTAAAATACTAATAGCCAGTTATTTAAGCTAATTCCCAAACCTTAAGGAATCACATAGTCCCTTTTTTTGTACTTTGTATACAATAAACAGTCTTTTAACATTTTTTAAAATTTCAAAGTCGTGCACATCTTGTTAAGATATCAATCTGCTCATCATCCTACCAAGCATAAGTTTCCCTTCCCTCGATATATGCCAGTGCCAGCGTAATGATTTCCGGCATACGTTTAATATTGTTTTGATGTGGCTTTGAAGATTCAAAGAGCCCTGGGAAGTCCAGAAGACGAACTAGCTCTACACCAAAGAAGCGCCAGACTAGTTGCACTCCAGAGAAGCGACAAAGGAATGCAACGCCATCGAAAAATGCCAGTAATGGTGCCCAAAGTGAAAATTCCTCTGATGTAATGCTGGCTAGTCCCCCTAAACCAATACCTGATCTTCGGTTAGAGGCAAAAAAGACTGCAGAGGTTAGTGCTAATTATAGTTCTCTGTGGTAAATTAAAATAAATGTAGCTTTGTATGTGAATATGCAAATCAACAATTTGTGTGTGAACTGTAAATATCGTCCTTGTAAATACAGCCTTTGTAACCTTTATGCTTTATGGCCAGAATCTTTATCAATATTAATATTTATTCTTCTCTATCAGGAAAATTCACGTATATTTGCAGGAAAGCAAATACATCCTTTCTTTTCATCTAGGAAATTTGGCAAGAAAAACACTGAGAATACTAGCACAGAGAATAATTGGTGCCATGTTGAGAGAAAAGGAGGAAATAACGACTTCAGCCCTGTTCACATATTTGAGAAAAAGGAGGCAAGGAACATTGACCTGATCTTAGCTATCTACTCTACCTAATTTATCACTACTTGAATGCCTACTTTTAATATTTAGTTTATTACATCCTATCTAAAAAATCACCTCTGCAGGGTGAAACATTCTCTGTTGATTGGAGAAACTGGACATTTTCGGAAAGCATCTCCACAAAGACCTGTCAAGATCTTGAAGATGCTTGCTTGCAACAAAATTTTAAAGGATCAGTCAATTGTTTGGATTTTGATAACTTTCTGGATATCCAAAACATTGAGGTGGTGAGCATTGGTTTACCTGTTTTGATAGCCAATAGCTTCCTGTGAATATATTACTCATACATTGCTTATTAGAGTCAAGTATGCGTATGTCATATAAGTATTACTAAATTGGCAGGGTCATGAAATTGGAAAAACAGGTGATTTCTTCGAGAATTCAGAATTGGATACTCAGTGGCAGGATATGCTGCTTTCAAAAAGGTGAACATTGTCTTTTATCTTTAAAAAGTTAGATTAAGACAACCTTTGGAAGTTATGAAACAAAATGCTGGCTAATACTTTATTCAGTTATTTGTTGCTTGAGTGATCAATCAAACTGTGTACTATTATTTTCAAAAAATCTCTTCATGCATAAATTTTAACAATTATGTTTTGATAGTTGTAGCTGAATATTTTTTCTCTTGTGTTATCAGGATGGCATCAAATTATCACGATTGTAGCTATCAGCCTGAGAATTGTTTATGGACAACAAAGTACCAGCCTGAAAAGGCCATTGAGGTTTGATATCTTAAATCAGAATTTCTCTTTACAAGTGCAACCAATGATAAGTTTATTGATATGCATAGCATAATACTCCCTTTATTTTATATTCACTTTGACTTAGCACAAAGATACATAACTACTTTTCTGCTACTGCAATGATTAATTTTGTGTGATATGCAGATATGTGGAAACTTTGAATCTGTTAAGCTTCTTAATGAATGGCTACATTTATGGCAAGAGAAGGGTTCAAGAACCAATAGATGTCCTACAGACAATGATAACCAGATCATGCAAGACATTGACCTTAACTACTGTCCAAGCGACTCTGGTTCTGATACTGAGGAAGAAACTAATCTCAAGAATGTTCTTTTAGTTACAGGCCCAGTTGGGGTATGTATCTTCTGTCTTTCACTTAATTATCAATAGCCTTCGGTAAATATCTCTTATTTTGTAATTTAAGTTAAAATAGTTCTTATTTTTTTGCAGAGTGGGAAATCTGCAGCCATTTATGCCTGTGCCAAAGAACAGGGGTTTCAAGTTATTGAGGTAAGTTAATCTTTGACTCTCTTAAATTTTTATTATTATATAAATCTAGTGAAAGTTAATATCAATATCCAGAATTCCTCTCAAAAGTACCTAAAATGACAAAAGGAACGATTCAGGGCAATATTTGATCACATTTATACGAATTAAGGCTTAAATGACCCCTTAAAAGCGTAACACTTTTCGTCTCATCATTAGCCGTCATTTATGCCTTTGAAAAGTTTAGACCTTACCTTCTTTTGAAAAAATGCATAGTGTATACGGATCATTCGGCCTTAAAATACCTAATGGCAAAGCAAGACGCTAAGCCAAGATTGATGCGATGGGTTCTCCTTCTTCAAGAATTCAATGTCGAAATTCGTGACAAGAAAGGAGCGGAGAACCTAGCCGCCGACCATTTGTCTAGACTTGAAAATCCCCATCAAAGTGACCTCGAGAAAAAGGAAATCACCGAGACATTTCCTCTCGAGACACTTGGGAGTTTATCATATGACCAAAATACCCCATGGTTCGCCGATTTTGCGAATTACCATGAAGAGAATTTCATTCGAAAAGGGATGTCGTCCCAACAAAGGAAAAAATTCTTTAAGGACGTT
>LBNU01038360.1:479257-495368 GCA_014162995.1 Artemisia annua | reverse complement strand
CGATTGAGGAATGCAGAGGCAGGAGTACCCCTATACTTACTATTGTTAGTATTCACATCAATATCATACTTATACTCCACACAACGTCTCCTATATTCTATGAAATCTTGATAAAGAAGGCTGACCGCAAAAGGTTGACCAGAAGTTGAAAGTAGATGTTTCCCGCCTAATGTTACTGGTGCCCAAAACTGAACTATTAACCCTTCACGGTTATCCATCTTGGAAAAAGCAGATTTAATCTTTTCGTAAATCATCATTCGAGTGCCAACATCATCTGTGTAATTATCTACGTTAAATTTGTATACACGTTAAAAAGTCAAAATGAAGATAGAAACAGGCTAGTTGATTATGATCGATCACCTGATGAATATGAATTATTTTCATATCCTTCATTCTTGCTACTAAAAACCCAGAGTCCATTACGTCGAGGTTTGCTGTGAAGACTATAAGTTGGAAAGCTTTCAAGGAATGCAGAAGTATCCTCCCCATAGTAAGCCATCGTTCAGTTGACTTTTCAGTCTACTCACCTAACCACCTCTCATATACTCAGTTTGCAATATGTTGCTTTAGAGATCTATGCCAAAAACTATTACTAACAAAGAAACTTAAGAAACAAAGGAACGGAAAAAGCAAAATATGAAGAATGTGATTCTAGTATGTTGCTTTAGAGATATACTATGGCGATTGGCGGCGGCTACTTTGTAGTAATTCATATTTTTTAGAGTAAATTGAAAAAATGGTCCTTAAAGTTTGGCCCGTTTGCATGTTTCGTCCCACACATTTCGAAACTGTAAGGATCGTCTCTAAAGTTAACCTTTAGGGCATATATCGTCCTTTTTGGGGCATATATCGTCCCAAATTGGTCAAACTTTAAGGACGATACATGCACATGGGCCAAACTTTAGGGATGACACATGCACACGGGCCAAATTTTAGGGACGATCCTTGCAGTTTCGAAATGTGTGGGACGAAATATGCAAATTGGTCAAACTTTAAGGATGATTTTTGCAATTTACTCTATTTTTTACGGATAATGTTTCTTTATTATTTGTGTGTGATGACAGTAAGTTTAGAGAGGGTGAGAACCTTTTTCAGTCATAGCAAACTATTGAAATTCTGAGGTTGTTGATGATATCTTATCTAATGCCACTTTCATTTTTCATTTTTTTTTATTCTTCTTTTGAAAGTTCGTATGTAAGATACATGAACTTGTTACTTTTTTTCTGATTCACAAGTTTGTATTATTTGCAAAATAAGTTCTATTATTTAAAATCATTCATGAAATGTCTTTAGAATTTTAGGGAGTGTTTAGCATCTTGCTTGGTTTGTATATTGTGTTTTATTAATAAAATTTGTTTATTAAAAGGGTGTTTTAAAGATTATATTATACTAAATAACATTCATTGAAGTGTTGTGGAAGTCGGCACTATTCCGAAGCCGCCACTTGCGGGATCGGCTTGAGGAGTGGGGCGGCTTTGGTGCACTGTGGAGCCGTGGCTTGAGTCGACACTGTTCACATACCGAGCCGAGCCGTCGGCTTGAAGGGATTAAACAATTGTTAATGCTCTTTTTTTAGTAGGATCTTCACTAATTTGCCACTTAATTTGGGAGGTGATTTGCATGTTTAACACCTGTGTTTTGGACTAATATGTGTGTATTCCACTAACTTACCATTTAGTTTTTATGTTAGTTCTTTGCTTAACAAAGAAGGAGAACAAAACTAGCGTGACTAGTACATCAGGTATCTTCATAATAGAACTCTATTTTTTTCCTAATAAATCATTGGTTTATGACATTGGTTGTGGTACTCACATCTGTAATACAACTCAGGGGCTTAGGGGAAGCAGAAAGCTAAAACAAGGCGCTTCCTGTACGTGGGAAACGAAAACCATGTAGCTGTTGAAGCGATAGGAAGTTTTGATTTAATTCTTCCTAATGGTTTAGTTATTGTATTAGACAATTATCACTATACACCTTCTATAACTAGAGGTGCTGTTTCACTATCACGTTTGATGGATAATGGTTATATTCATTGTTTTACGAATTATGGAATTTTGTTCTCAAGGATTATACTAATATCATTAAAAATCTAATTAACAACTTCAATAACCTTAATACGAAAAAAAACATCAAAATTGGATTGAAAAATCACCATAAAACAAGATTCTCAAAAGCGGTTGGATCATGTTTGTGATGAATCTAGTTGAATAGAAGACGAATCGGGTCTTAATTAGATGTGAATTGCACGATTTCACTTCTTAATCTATCAATTTGATCATGTTTGTGATTATTGATATTGGGGAAAAAGTTAAGGTTTCATTGGATGATAAAGTTTGGAGAGGTGTGTGTGAAAAAAAAATATGAAACTGATTGTGTTTGTGAGATATAGTGATGTTCATTTTTAATATGAGAGATAATGTTGTGTTTGATATGATTGTACTTTTGAATTAAAATAAAATAAATGTTTTGCATTAATGACAATGTACAATTATAATACCCCTCCATTATTATTATTTTTGTTTAATCAATTTTTAGTTAAAAATCAGAAATAATATATACCATTGGATCAAAAGAGAACAGGGGATCTATGAACAAATTGTGATCTACATGAAACTTTTCTTCACTAAGTTATACAAGGTGTACGATCCGTTCTTATTAACAAGGATAAGGATCATCACAAAATTGACAATAATAAAAGAAAAAAAGAAAAAGAAACTATAGGATGTGTGGAAGAGAGTTGGTGAAAAGAGCATATATAAATTAATTTTTTCTGTTATACAAAAGCACATTTCATTAATATGAGTACTTAGGGCACGTTTGGCTGAGGGGTGTGGGATTTGGAGTCGGGTATTACACATAATAGATGATGTTTGGTTGATTAAGGAATCCTTTCAAATCTGTGGGGCCGATGACTTTTCATTCCACTATAATATGGTAGGTTTTATACAAAACTCATGGGACCCACTTATACATCTCTCACAACATTTTCTTTTTTTTATTAAAATATTATATTTAAATGCAATTTAATTATTATATTTAAATGCAATTTAATTATTATATTAAATAAAATATATTTTCTCTCACTTAATTTTCATTCCGCACAAATCCAAATCCAAATCCAAATCCAAATACTAAACCTATCTACAAACCAAACGGACCATTAAATGATGTATTTGATCACTGATGATGCATAACTAAAAGTGATTAATCCACTTTAAGAAAAACACTTCGTTACGTTATTTCCATAACGATTCAAGCTGATACAAAACACTAACGCTTAACTGCTTATTTCAGCAAAAGGGTTAATAAGCACGAGAAGGGGTCGTCTACACAACGCATTTTGTCTTGAAAAATATTTTTTGAATAATTTGAACTTAGACTCTCATTTACATGAATCGAAACGAAACAGCCAAAATCATAAGAATAAAAATATTGGTAAAAATATGAGAAATAATAAATCCTCCTATCAAAACCTTCTACTTATCATTCTATTCACAGGATCCTGACAAGTGTCAGAACTGACGGTTTGGATGGAGAGAGAGAGAGAATGAGTGAAAAAAATATATATAATATTGTTGTGAGTGTAAGAGGATAAGTAAGCGGATATTGTACGAGGCTTTAGCAATGCTCTAAAAATATATATAGGTGCTGTCATGATGACATTCATGACCTTTAGCACATTTTTTGGAAAGCTCTAGGAAATTGCGATACACTATTTTTGTGATTCCCACAATGAATAAAGCTAACTAGTACCTACGTCATCTTGTGGTCTTTTTTGTTAAGTTCTCAAAAAAAGAGCAAAGGATATGTCTCACACAAATGTGTGTCAACTCAAACCTTTTAAAGTAAATATGCAAAACTTATGATCACAATTTCACCATATGGTTATCAGAAAAACATTAAAGCTGAAAAACAGAATATATCTTTGCTTATTTGCCAAGCCATATAGTACATGCCTTGAAGCTTCAAAAAGTTATATATATATATATATATATATATATATATATATATATATATATATATATTGATCCAAAAACAAATATAAATACTATGAAACAAAAGGTTCAAACACAAATATGAACATGAAGAAAATGAATAGACCAACAATGAGATTCTTAATATTGGTTGTGGTATGTTTTCACCTTATTGCATCCTCAAATTGTTTCAAAGTTGTACATGCTATTGGTACGTATTCTTTCTTCTTTTTGGTTCTTGTTTTTTACTAAGTACATTTTTTTTAACAACAATTTTATTCACGCCTTATGCCACCTATCTCACAAATGCCTTCAGCGATACTTGAACCCACAACCTATAGGTTGGTGGACCTTAGGTTTTTTACTAAGTAAAAAGAGATAAAAACTATACGTTTGATATTAACTATACATATTTGTTATATAAACTAAGTATAATTTTTGTAGGCACAAAGAAAGAACTTGAGGTGGACAAAAGTGAAGTGAACATTGTTGGTAGACGTGGTGGCGGTGGTGGTGGTGGTCATGGCGGAGGTGGTCACAGTGGTGGTGGTAGTCATGGTAGTGGTTCAAGAGGAAACGGCGGGTATAGAGCATATCATGTCATCCCCGTGTATGCAGGCGGTCATCGACAACCCCACCATGGTCACCGAAACAGCTCTAGTCGTAACTCCATAACTATTTCACAATTGGTTTCAAGCATACTTGCTTTAGTCCTTTTATTAACATAATATTGTACGTTGCTAAAGTTGTGCCAAGTGTAGGATGAACATATCAAGGTTTGTGCTTCTAATATATTAGTGAAAAGGTTTTATTAGTATTATACTTTGTTTCACCTTTGGCTTTCACTTTTCATTATCTCATGCAAATTCGTAATTAGTTTTCATCTCTTTTCATAAACTTGATTACTCGTAATAACATCTCCATTTCTCATTTATTGATTGTCAAATTGAAACTTATCTCCCTATATGTTTTCGACGCTACTATTAGTATGATCACTAGCTAACATGAAAGATTAACAAGAAAAATTTTTCATATTTTGTAAAATGGCATGTTACAACTTTCATCAGTATAAACCTGTCTTTCAGTCTTTCTGCATTTCTAGTGTTTTGGCATTTTTCAAAATGAGTCCAGCAAACTTGTTTTGTATTCTGGCCCAGCCCATCAAGAAATAGATAACCCAATAATGTTTGATTTAGATGGGCCTGTTGGCTGTTGCTTACTTAGCAATAGCAACTCCCTAATGAGTAAAGACAGATATTTTCATAACATGTTTTAGCATTATCATTGATGAAATGCCAAAGTGATTCCATCTACAGAAATATGCATATGTTTAAGTATCCTTTAGACCTTTAAAATATAGTGACTAACAGAGACGAAGCTTGAAGCATTTCGTTAGGGAGGCCGAACTATCAATTCACAGTTTTAGAGGGGCCAAATTGCTGAAAATAAAATTTTAACACTAACATGCACATAAAACCACATTAAGTATATAAAATTTTGGAGGGGCTAGGGCCGATCCCAGCCCCCATAAAGCTTGTCTATGGCGACTAGCAAGCTATCGCAATTCGCAATAAACCATAATGAGCATGCTTAACTTTACATGAATAAACCAAGAAATATGTGTGTATTTTTGGCCATCCAAAACTCATTTTCAATTCGAACCTTAAATTTATCTACATCTCGTTTATTAATATGTTCATAATCACTATCTTGTACGAAATAGATAAGTGAGGTATAAGAGTAGGTGTGTTTGGCGTGAAACGTTTAGGAGCGTTGTAATCTTTAATGCTTGTTTGACAAGTAGCAAGTAGCTTTATCTATATTTTTTTGAATGCTTATTTTCCAGCTCTCAATGTAGTATTTAGGAGCATTTGAGCATTTAGGAGTTGTTTTACACATCATGATCACATCTACAACTACGTTACCAAACGTTTTTATAAAAAAAAAAGTTGTTAGTGCTTACTACTTACTACCAAATGTTTTTATAGAAAAAAACTGTTACTGCTTACTTTACACCTTATGCTCACTAGTGATGCTACTTTTACCTAACACACTTTCATAATCATATTTATCGGACCACAACAACATAAAAAATGTTAGTTTCAAATAAACCGTACAGTTAAAACACTACGAAGGAGTAGTATATTTTTCTAATTATCAAATAACAAAAAGACTTACTTTCTTTATTGAATTATTTATTATGAATGATCTTCTTCACTTATGAAAAAGAGACAGTATATATTAATATATTATGACATATCTAAATTTTGAAAGTAAATCTATGTTTCACAAATTAAGAGGAAATTCGAAATCTTGATTAAGTTTGCACACATTAAATGTTAACTAAACAAAATCAATTGCAAAAATGTCAATTGCAAAATAAGTACTATGTTTAGGTTCGATTCTGTTTATCAAATTCCAAAATAAATTTGTAAAAACTTTGAGACAAAATCACTTTTTTCTTTGGAAGCTCTACAAAATTTATCAACTGAGCAACCACCAGTCCATCACCAAGGAGCATTGCTCCTCTGGATGTTGATATTCCCTCGAGGTCGAAGAAAATGCAATTGTCTTTGTCTTTCTCGTGGACTAGTAGAGAAGACAACCAACCCGTCCCTAGGGTTGCTCGTTTTGCCTCTTCTTCCACTTTACCTTTTAACTGGTATGTATATCCTTGCCTCTTGCATATACCTACATTTCGAGTTTTGATGTATATAGATCTTAAGTTTGATTTTATATAAGTTTCTTTATTAAAAAAAACACCACAATATGAGATACGACAGACATGACAATCAAAACTAACGAACTGCCGAGACAATAATCAAGCATTTGGTTGGAAAAGTGTTAAGGAGGCAAATCTGTTGCTTTATGGTTGGGATGTGATTTACAACATGAGTATTTTATCGCTAAGTAAGAGTTATTTAGACTTTACGATTGAGCATCGTGTTGAAAATGTTTCTAACATATGATATGCAACTTTGAAACAAATATAAGTAGGTTTGGTTCGAGGAGTTCACGGCGATATGTGGTTTGACATCATTGGTAATGTAATAGACTTATATCATTTGAGTTGGTACTTTTTAATGACCATGGTTACATTTAGAAAAGTACTTTGTTTGCACCTCGTTCGAAATTGAGCTTCTTATAATCTTTGTCTCGCTTTTAGCTTCTTGCTAGAACCCTAACATACTCGCGCCGTTCAAGAATAGTAGTTTGCTTGGTTGCTTGTAATGAATTTCAGTTTGTTTTGTCAATGTCCATGTTTGGTTTAGGATCATCATTAATCAACTTCCCATACACCATTATAGCAATCAAAGCCTCATGTTAATTGTTAACACAACCACATTACATCCAAAAGTACTAAACTATTAATAACTCATTGAAATAATCACAATTAGTTTACTAATCAACATTAGTTTTCAAAGCTCTCATCTTCATAATTATCATTATATTAAATCTTGAATTCTTGATTATAACTAACTAACAAACTTCTTTTTGCCAACTAATTGTTTTTTTAGCAATATAATAACAAAAGACCGTTTCTTTCACTCACTCGCTCCCCACCCACCCACTAATAATCATCTAAAAATTTCGTCATCAAATTAAAATCCAAAAATAAAATAAATTAAAATGATCAAAAACTCAAACTTCATGACTCTCACGTCCTCTTTTAGTTCTTACCATTTTCTTGTTTTGTCCAAAAGATTTCATTTTTAGCCTACATCCACAAAGTGACACATCATTTCATTATAATATGTTAAAATAAAATAAAAGTCAATATTTATTACGTATGGACCCTACCAAGTACCAACAATAGAAACAACTGAAAATAAATGGTTTTTACCCATTTCTTATTTTTCACAAAAGAATTCATTTTTAACCATTTTTATAACAGAAAAATGTCAATCTTTATAATAACCCATATGAAAGATAATTCTTGCCAATTTCTTATACTTCACAAGAAAATGATCTTTAACCATTTGCATAACATGCCATCCACAAATACACACACCATTTTAATGAAAATTCATTATTTATAATTACCCACAAAAAAGAAAATGTTTATAAAAAATAACTCTTACCCATTTCTTGTTTCCACATAATTAAAAAAACAATTTAATGATTTTATTTTAATCATGATTTTATGTCAAAAATAAANGACCGTTTCTTTCACTCACTCGCTCCCCACCCACCCACTAATAATCATCTAAACATTTCGTCATCAAATTAAAATCCAAAAATAAAATAAATTAAAATGATCAAAAACTCAAACTTCATGACTCTCACGTCCTCTTTTAGTTCTTACCATTTTCTTGTTTTGTCCAAAAGATTTCATTTTTAGCCTACATCCACAAAGTGACACATCATTTCATTATAATATGTTACAAATAAAATAAAAGTCAATATTTATTATGACCCCTACCAATAATAAAAACAAGTGAAAATAAATAGTTTTTACCCATTTCTTATTTTCACAAAAGAATTCATTTTTAACCATTTTTATAACAGAAAAATGTCAATCTTTATAATAACCCAAATGAAAGATAATTCTTACCATTTCTTATACTTCACAAGAAAATGATCTTTAACCATTTACATAACATGCCATCCACAAATACACACCATTTTAATGAAAATTCAATTTATAATTATCAACAAAAAAAAATGTTTATAAAAAATAACTCTTACCCATTTCTTATTTCCATATAAGTAAAAAAAACAATTTAATGAATTTATTTTAATCATGATTTTATTTCAAAAATAAAAACTAAATATTTCACATAATTCTTACCCATTTCTTATTTCTTGTAATAACCCATTAGTCTTTTTTTTTTTTTTTTTTTTTTTTAATAATTTTTCTTACCCATTTCTTTTTTTCACTAAAAAAATCATCTTTTAAGTCTTTAACCATATTTTCATAGCCTACCATCCAAGTTAAAAACACACCATATTAATAGAGACAGGGCTTTTGCATATATATCCTTCCAAAAATGTAAAATTGCATGTATATCCAAAACATGCATAAAAACCATTGTATTATGTGCATCAAAAACTTATACAAATGATATATATGCAATTATTCACTTTCGGATGGATATATATGCATACAATTAACCCACATATTTTTTAAAAAAAAATGAGAACTGGTTTTGACCCATTTCTTATTTACACACAAAGAATTCATTGTCAAGTTTTAACCACCACCACCTTTCATAACCTGCCATCCACAAAGCAACACACCATTATAATATAGATTCAAAATCTTTTTATATAAAAAATAAAACCATTATTTTAGTAAAGAATCTTGCAAGATCAAACCATACTTTTACAAACACCATGACACAAGTCATCATAAACTCAAAAAACTCACCACCTTCTTCTCCATCACCACAAGACACATTGTTTCAAACATTAGCCCAAGAACCTGAACAACAAAGTAGGGTCCCACATGATCATGACCATGATGATAATAATAATCCATATCAGTTAGTATCTTTCTTAGCGTTTTTTTGGACTTTGTTTAGGAAGTCTATTTGGGGTGGTGAAAATATTGACAAAGACACAGTGGCAGAAGAAAATCTTTCTGGGATGGAGATAGGGTGGCCTACTGATGTTCGCCACGTGGCGCATGTCACATTTGATAGGTTTAATGGCTTTCTTGGTTTGCCTGTTGAGTTTGAACCTGAAGTGCTTAGAAGAGCTCCTAGTGCAAGGTATGTATTTGTTTTCGGCTTCTCGAACTGCCTGATGAATTCTATATGGTTTCTTGTTGATAATTGATATTTTAAGATGTATAGTTTGGTTTTGGTGAATTTGATCATGTTTATGTTGACATGTTGATTTCGCTGCATGTAGTTTTTGGATGTACCTTTTTTCCAGTTTTGTTAGGAAAAGTGGTGTTGTTTACTGAGATTTTGCGTGAATGTGGTGTTCTTGATGTATTTGATTATGTATCTGAGAGCATGTGATTTTTGGATGTACATTTTTGATCTTGATGGATTTTACGTGTTTATTGAAATTTTGGTAATCTGATGTGATTATCTGCATGTAGATTTTGTTCTTAATGGTGATTATGTTTTTATGAATGTATATTGAATTTTGATGCTTTTCCATTGATGCCTTTATTGCTGATTAAATTTCCTGTAGTTTAAAGTGAATCATTCAATACAGATTATTCTTGACGAATTTTATGATGTTTTTATGGACATATACTGGAAATGATGTGTTTTCTTGATAGCTTTGTTGTTATTGATTAAGATATTGGTAAATGACTGTGATTCTCTGATTTCCAAATCGAGTATTTTTTAGTTTCATTTATGGTTTACACTGAATAAACAAATCAAATCCAGGTAAATGTTATTCTTGTTTTAGCATTCAACTTCATTTATATCTAGATGATCTTCTTTCAGATTACGTGAATCAGTATTGCATATCTGTAGCTTGTATCTGATATCTAAGAAAGAATACTAGGCATGATGTAATATAATAAACTTATATGACATACTTCCTTTACTGGAAGTTGATGTATATACAGTTATACACAAACATGTCAATTTGTCAAGATTTTACTAATCTAAAATTTAAATAAGTATCCGCATTATGTAGCCGATGGAGTTCATGAAATATTGTTGTTTTTAACTGTGCTGTTTTTATTTCGTTTACTGCCTAACAATTTGTTTGTTTCGATTTGTAGTGCCACTGTGTTTGGTGTTTCGACAGACTCAATGCAGTTGTCATACGATTCTAGAGGAAACAGTGTCCCGGTGATACTCATACTTATGCAAGAACGTTTGTATAGTCAACGTGGTCTGGAGGTCTGTTATTCATTTCCCAGCTTTTTTCTTTAATTAAAATGTAACCAACATTTATGTGTGTTATTGAAAGAAAAATGGTTATTCGCTCTTTATTACGGAGTATAATATCTAGCCTTCCTTTCCCAATGTTGCTAAAAAGGTGGACATTTATTATGTAAAAGCCGAGTACAAATCATACTATGTAAGAAATGAGTGACTTCTTTAAACATTGGACTTGGCTATCTACAACTTCAATAGACAGTAATCGAATAATCACATTTAAAGCACAATGCCAAACACCCTCCAAGTGTCGACACTTTTTGTTCAAAACTGTTTGTTCCTGCAAAGTGTGAACTTTTTTCTTGCAATTCTTCAGCGAAAAACTTACTAGAACAGATGATTTTTAAGCTTTTTACATGTGCAGGCTGAAGGTATTTTCAGAATCAATCCAGACAACAACCAAGAAGAACATCTAAGAACGCAGTTAAACACTGGGGTCATTCCAGACGGTATTGATGTACACTGCTTAGCCGGTCTTATCAAGGTACTTAAGTTTTCTTTATATCATTATGAAAATAAATTCTTTTCGTTTTGCTTATTCTTGGTTCATAATTTACAGGCTTGGTTCAGAGAACTACCAAGTGGGGTCTTGGATCCGCTTGCACCTGAGGCAGTGATCCAGTGTCAATCAGAGGAAGACTGCACCAACCTTTGTCGCCAGCTGCCACCAACAGAAACCTCCCTGCTTGATTGGGCCATCAACTTGATGGCTGATGTTGTCCAACATGAACATCTCAATAAAATGAATTCACACAATATTGCAATGGTTTTCGCCCCAAATATGACAAAGGTTTGTATATTTTTTTATAGGTTTTTGTGAAGAAATAAGTAAGTACTAATTGGTTGACTTTCTTTGTGCAGATGGTGGATCCTTTGACTGCATTAATGTATGCGGTTCAAGTAATGAACTTTCTGAAAACGCTTATTACTAAGACTCTTCGTGAACGTGAGGATTTGGTTATTGAGACGTACCCAGACCCGCCACAAGAACCATCTGATAAAAACAATGGGGATCAAGGGCCGACATTGAGTTTAAATGTGCAAGAAGACCGTGATGAAAATGAAGAGAGGGAACAAAACTTCACCACTGATGATGATCATCTTGACCACTCAACTACCAGTGAAGAATCTGATGGATCCACGTTCTGTAGATGGCCACCCATTGAGCCAAAGACCACAACCACGGTTAAAAATACTCAGGAATCCAAAACAGGTCAGTCAAGTGGTCAAGAAAAAACCCGACCTTTAGTCAGCAATTTAAGGTCTCTAAATCCTCAAAAGGAGAGGCAGCGTTGAGTAAACAAAATTGTCTTTATGGTAACATTGGTCGAGTTCTTGTGCTTTTTTCGATTTGAATATGTGAAAAATCTTTAAATCTTTGTTTGTGAATTCATTACATAACCAAGTTATAGTCTTTGCTTTTGGGTATTAACCGTGTGTTGTTTGAAACAACTGTCAGTAAACTTATGGTGTTTGAAATTGTTTTGTACATTTTTATCGCTTGTATGTAACATTTTTAGTAATATTTTTGAGTCACATATCATTCTCCTATTTAGTAGCATCTTCCGACCCTTAGAAAGACTAATTCTGTTCACGCAAACAAACAATGGATGCTTTCAACACATCCCTTATAACCCTCAATCCATTTTTGGATAATAACATCGCGCGATCACAAACCTTACTCGATTATGGATAATAATAAAACCCTGAAAAACAACTACATTTCAACAAAACAAACAAACCATATTTCATCAATGAGTTCAGAAACTTTATCCATATGCACCGANCGGGTCAGTCAAGTGGTCAAGAAAAAACCCGACCTTTAGTCAGCAATTTAAGGTCTCTAAATCCTCAAAAGGAGAGGCAGCGTTGAGTAAACAAAATTGTCTTTATGGTAACATTGGTCGAGTTCTTGTGCTTTTTTCGATTTGAATATGTGAAAAATCTTTAAATCTTTGTTTGTGAATTCATTACATAACCAAGTTATAGTCTTTGCTTTTGGGTATTAACCGTGTGTTGTTTGAAACAACTGTCAGTAAACTTATGGTGTTTGAAATTGTTTTGTACATTTTTATCGCTTGTATGTAACATTTTTAGTAATATTTTTGAGTCACATATCATTCTCCTATTTAGTAGCATCTTCCGACCCTTAGAAAGACTAATTCTGTTCACGCAAACAAACAATGGATGCTTTCAACACATCCCTTATAACCCTCAATCCATTTTTGGATAAGAACATCGCGCGATCACAAACCTTACTCGATTATGGATAATAATAAAACCCTGAAAAACAACTACATTTCAACAAAACAAACAAACCATATTTCATCAATGAGTTCAGAAACTTTATCCATATGCACCGAAGGGCTCGGGTTTGAGAGCTTTGATGATGTGGAAGAAGTGATGAATGAAGGGTATGTTAAAGAGGAATGTACAGAAAGAGCAGGTTTTGATAGAAAAACGTTTGCACGTTATAAAGATTTGCATTTGTCAGGTTGCGGGAAGAGGTCCAGGATCACAGGAGCCAAACTCCCGCCACCTATTGGGAAACCATGGGTGTGTCTTAAATCTTTTCGTGAAAATGGTAGGTTTATTTTGAAGGAGGTTAAGATCCCGACACAAGAATTATTGTATGCGTGTCGAGAAGATGGAAGATTAAAGCTTCGGTTTATTCAACGTGATCATGTTGGTAAGGACTAAGGAATAGAGAAATGATTCCTATATGGCAATTTCAAAGACTGATCGAGATCGTTATGAACTTCACAGAGATGATAATCGTTGACATGTGATAATGATATGCATATCTGGTGTTTTATGATCCGTAAGCCATAAGGCTATTATAGAGCTTATAAGTTGTTTAGGTCATACGGAATTTAATCACATAATTATGATTATAAGTCACATACTAATTTTTTTCAATGATGATGAGATATCTGTGCAAAACATAATAACGAGATATGTCTATCAAAAACTGTATGTCTATTAATCTTTGAAGCTACAGGATATTAGATGCAAGTCATGTGTCTTATCACTTCATAGCCTTAGGTATCATCAAAATTTCAATAATAACGCGAGCTGAATTAAAATAAAAGATGTCTCGTTAAAGTTCAACTCAATCAAGTTTGAATCAAGTTCAAGCTCAAACTTGAGCTCAACTCGTAGAAGTTCTGGAAGATGGTTTGGTCGTTTGAAAAAGGAACAAGGTAGACCCAAAAACACGTGATGGTCAGCGATGAATGTTGATGTAGCTTTTGAATCGAAAAAACCGTGTGCTAGACTGTTAGTAAAACAAAACAAAGTGTAACTGTAACTTAGCACAAGGGATAGGCAAAGCATGTTCCTAGGTTCAGTCCCAAATAACAATAAAAGAGTGATGGTCCATAACATGTGATCTTAAAAGAAAGACTAAATGTCACATGCATGTTTATCATGTAAAAACAGAAATCATTGTGGCCCCAAACTCTATTACTATCCAAGTATCAACAAGAACAATTAAGTTACCCAAAACATGACCACTTGTGAGTGATTTGATTTATGTCGGCACAACAGTGTGCGAGAAAACTAAGGTATTAAAAAGCAATGGATATTAGAAGCTACGAATGCTCCAAGGTGATCCTGAAGCTTCTTTTTACACACATTTAATCACTGTAGTTTCAAAATATGTCTCGATGCCATTAACAACGGTTTACTTTTGAAACAATGACCATAATACCCTTGCAAACTTCTAGGTCATTTTTCCAAACCATATATAGATATTATAGCAAACACCCCCAAATCGCAACACTTTGGGGTATTATGGTCAATTTCTCATATAGTAAACAAAATGAGACATACTCTTACAGTTAGAGTAACATTGAGCTAACAAAGAAAATACAATTTGCAGGCAGACCAACAACAGTACAACTACAAAACATGAATCATAATTTCGGGTCTTGAGTATGTTCGAATTACTCTTGTAAATTTGTAATACTAAAACACTCCCGTCAGTTGCGTATATCCAGTCATATACGGGATTACAGAATCATGTAATTCTTATTTTCTCCAAATGTTGAATCAAAAGACGATCAAAATGGACTTAGAAGCCAGTACCTAAATGTTTGTGGATCTTTAATCTTGAAGCTCCTCGGTCTTTTTGTCTTTGGACAAAAGGTACCATCCAAGAGCACTAAGACCAGTTATGGTACCAGCTACAACTGCATAGTTCCTGTGGATATCAGTTGATACTCCTTTTGGAGTAGGAGTAGGGGTCTCACTTGCTTTTGCTTCAGCTGCTGAACCACCTGCATTTGCTGCTGCTGGTGTCTCTGCGGGTTTAGCACTCTGAAAAGTCATACGACAAAGATTATTTCATTTTGATGATGTATATAGTTATAATTTACAATAGATATTGATAGATTGACAATACAATTTTGTTTAAATGAAACAATATAGGATGTTTTAGACATTTGGATACACTTTTGACCAGTTTAATAGGATGGGAAATATCAAAAGAGACGGATAGAAAAAGGAACCTCATTTGCAAGCTTCTGCAATTTCTCTTGCTCAGTTTTCTGCAGGAGTAAAGATGGTTTTAGAGAACTAACGAGATATAATCTGAGAGCTAAGGACAGTACAAACAGACATGATAAGTATCATAATCTGGCCGCATAACTGTAAAGAACACGATAAAACTACAGAAACCGTCACTTCATAGTTCAGTAGTTTAAGCTCTTATTATGCGAGATTGTACTATGCAAAATTATAATCCGGTTGACCTGTAGATTAAGCATTGGTGTAAACACAGGTTTTGAAACCTAATCAAATAGTAACAAAATAAACCACACATAATGAGTACATTATAAGCATGGATGTACAGGGGAGGATTTGACAGTATACTTGCAGATAATAATATAAATCCTTTTAAGATACAATTATGCTTTTGTTTTACTTTTTGCCTATGCTTTTGTATGGCATAACCTCAAAATTTAAGTTTATTTTGCGTTAGAACGGCTTGTCAAAATGTGAATTGTGGCAATATAATAAAAAAGTGTAACAAAGGTGATCTCCACTTGTTGAGTTTAGAAAGAATCTGCTCCAATAAAGCCAATGCAAGCAAGAGATGTATGACATACATAATTTGCATGGTTGGAGATTTGACTGTTAACCTTTTTATGAATCCACATCATAGAAAGCAAGCATATAAACTACTTTTACATTATGAACCAAACGAAACTTCAGTTTGTGAAAGATTTAGAAGTGTAAAACTTAAATGAAAGTGACTCATTCTGCATAATGTAAGTTTTT